>PVJI01014954.1:0-42579 GCA_004026765.1 Micronycteris hirsuta
TAGCTCAGTGGATTGAGCGCGGGCTGGGAACCAGAGAGTCCCGGTTCGATTCCCCGTCGGGGCACATGCCTGGGTTGCAGGCCAGGTCCCCAGTGAGGGCCATGTGAGAGGCAACCATACATTGCTGTTTCTCTCCCTCTCTGTCTCCCTCCCTTCTCCTCTCTCTAAAATAAATAAATAAAATCTTTAAAAAAAAAAAAACACTGGTAACCAGGATGCTCACAGGATAGGAAGAAAGATTGTCGCAATTACTTGAACAAATGAACGATAATATAAAGGAAATGAGCGGAAATCTGCAGGGAATCAGTAGGGATGAGAAAGAAAATGGGACTCATATCAACATGGTGGACCAGCAGAAAGAAAAAAAAAAAAAACATCCAACCAGAAGAGAATGAAGAAACAAGAATTAAAAAAATGAGGAGAGGCTTTGGAACCTCCAGGACATCTTTAAATGCCCCAACATCCGAGTTATAGGGGTGCCAGAAGGAGAAGAGGAAGACCAAGGGATTGAAAACTTATTTGAACAAATAATGAAGGAGAACTTTCCCAAGCTGGTGAAGGAAATAGATTTTCAGGAAGTCCAGGAAGTTCAGAGTCCCAAAGAAGTTGGACCCAAAGAGGAACACACCGAGACACATCATAATTACATTATCCAAGATTAAAAATAAGGAGAGAATCTTAGAAACAGCAAGAGAAGAGGAGACAGTTACCTACAAAGGAATTCCCATAAGACTGTCAGCTGATATTTCAAAAGAGACCTTGCAGGCAAGAAGGGGCTAGAGAGAAGTATTCCAAGTCATGAAAGTCAAGGACCTACATCCATGAATACTCTATCCAGCAAAGCTATCATTTAGAATGGAGGGCATGTAAAGTGCTTCTCAGATAAGATCAAGTTCAAGGAGTTCATCAACACCAGGCTTCATTATATGAAATGTTAAAGGGATTTAAATAAGGAATGGAGGGATATCAACAGGGGAGTGGTAGGGGGAGAGAAGGGGAAAGGTGCAAGAGTAAGTAGCGTAAATGGTAGGTAGAAAACAGACAGGGTAGGTTAAGAATAGTATAGGAGCCCTGGCTGGTGTAGCTCAGTGGATTGAGCGCGGGCTGGGAACCACAGGGTCCCAGTTCGATTCCCAGTCAGGGCACATGCCTAGGTTGCAGGCCAGGTCCCCGTGAGGGCCATGTGAGAGGCAACCATACATTGCTGTTTCTCTCCCTCTCTGTCTCTCTCCCTTCCTCTCTCTCTAAAAATAAATTAAAAAAAAAAAGAATAGTATAGGAAATGCAGAAGACAAAGAACTTATGTGCATGACGTATGGGCAAAAACTAAAGGGCAGGGAAAAGGGGAGTGCGGGTGGAGGGGAAGAAAGGAAAATGCGACAACTGTAATAGCATAATCAATAAAATATATTAAAAAAAGAAAAGTGAGAAATTTGATAAGGTGATGCGGCTTATGTATGTTAGGTTTTAGATGCTTCTGGGCATTAACAAGTACTAATTGAATAGATATAAATTTGTTACTGCACTTTAGAAAAGAATTGTGGCTTGCAAAATTAATTGTTGAATTTATGAGAGTGGAAGCAATTGAGAAAATAGAATGGTCATAAAAGAGTTCAGGAAGAGAACATTGAAGGATGACTTAAATAAGAAGTCTGTAGAATACGAATATTTGAAGAAGATAGAAGAATATTCAAATTGAAAATCATAAAAGAAAAGAGAATGATGAGAACAATATAAAAATCATTAGAAAATAACATTAAGAAAGATAGGCTGCTAAGTATAAGGAATTATACAGATAACTCAATTAAGATGAGAATTGGAAGAAAGTCATCAGAACTTGTCCTTTATAATTACTTTAAGTTTTTATAGCTGTAGAGATGTTAAATCCAGAACAAAATTAGTTGAGGGAAAAAAAAAAGTGAGCGTAAACTACTCATTTTAGAAATTTGACAAAAAATTGAAAGCTTTGCAATGATTGAAGAGAACATATAAGTTTGGGTATAGTTGCTGCAGTGCAACAGGAAGATAATTATTTTGAAATGGAAATAAAGAATTAAAAGTGGGAGCCCATTTGAAATTTGATACCATGGATATTTCGTGTATGTAATCAGAATGTTGATTGCTTTTCTTGAAGCAACTTGCAGAAATTAGGAATGATTTTAAAAAACGGTTGGTTCAAAGGGTATATGCTCCTTCTTCCTTTCTGCTGTGTAGAATTCCATTGTGTAGATGTACCATAGTTTCTTGATCCATTCATTTGTATATGGGCACTTAGGTTGTTTCCAGCACTTGGCTATTGTGAATTGTGCTGCTATGAACATTGGAGTGCATAGGTTCTTTTGAACTGTTTTTTCAGGATTCTTAGGGTATAATCCCAGTAGTGGCATTGCTGGGTCGAAAGGCAATTCCATTTTCATTTTTCTGAGGAAGTTCCATACTGTTTTCCACAGTGGCTGCACCAGTCTGCATTCCCACCAACAGTGCAGTAGGCTTCCCTTTTCTCCACATCTCCTCCAACAGTTATCTGTTGTCTTGTTGATGATGGCCATTATGACTGGTGTAGGGTGGTATCTCATTGTGGTTTTAATTTGCATCTCTCTGATGGTTAATGACGTTGAGCATCTTTTCATATTCCTCTGGGCCCTCTGTATGTCCTTTTTCGAGAAGTGTCTGTTCATGTCTTTTGCCCATTTTTTAATTGTTTTTTTTTTTTTTGTCTTCCTGGAATGGAGTCATATAAGTTCTTTATGTATTTTGGAGATCAGACCCTTGTCAGAGGTATCATTCGCAAATATGTTTTCCAATACGGTTGGTTCTCTTTTTATTTTAATACTATTTTCTTTAGCCCCGCAGAAGCTCTTTATTTTGATCAGGTCCCATTTGTTTATTCTTTCCTTTATGTCTCTAGCTCTAAGGAGAAACACCATATGATCTCACCTTTAACTGGATCATAATCAACAAAAGCAGAAAGCAAACAAAACATAACCAGAGACATTGAAATTAAGAACAGTCTAACAATAGTCAGGGTGGAGTGGGGAGGGGACAATGGGGAGAAGGGTTTTCAGGAATCACAGTAGAGGACACATGGACAGAACTAAGGGGGAGGAGGGAGGCTGGGAAGGGAGGTGGGATTGGAGGGGAAGGGAGGAGGGGAGGGGAGACGATGCAAATAACTGTAATTGAACAACAATAAAATAATTATTTAAAAAAATGGTTGGTTCAATTAAATCAGGGTTGGTGTTTATTTAGGGTAGTAGGTATAATACAATGTCAAGGGAGTCAGGTGGTTCAAGGAATTGGTTCTCGGAATTTGGGTATGGATCCAAGATGGGTAGCAAGGCCAATAAAGCATTGATTAAGTTAATAAAATGTAATAATAAAAAACATTAGGGAATTAGGAGGAACACAATTGGGGAAACAAGGAAGATCCATGCAATAATACAGTCTAAGATGAAGACCAAAGTGGAATAGAGGTCGTTATTTAAGCTGAAATTGTTATTATCATACAATAAGAAGAAAATAGAAGAAAAAGGCATAGGCAGATATGCTTCTCTTCATTGCAAAACCAAAAGAAGGATAGCAACTAATTTAAAAACAAACAAACAAAAACAACCAAAACTGTCAAAAATCTAACTGTATGGAGATCTGACAACCAAGAAGTTAAAGAAAAAACATTCATCCAGACTAGTAGGAGCTGTGGGGATGGGCAGCCATGATGGAGAAGATGCGAAGCAAGGCAGTGGCAAGCCGACCGGGCAGATGAGACAGGGGCAGAGGACTGGCTGTTCCTCATTTGCATGCAGATCAACTGGGAAGAACAACTGAGAAGCAAGACAGACCATGCAATCCAGGGTTCCAGAGTGGGAAAAGAAAGATTCAAAACCTCTGACTGCAATTACCTGTTGGAGTTTCAGCAGCAGGGGAACTGCCAGTTTCACAAGAGAGTCTGCTGGAGGGGTCCAAAGGGTCCTAGAACATACACAAGCCCATCCACCCAGGAATCAGCACTTCAAAAAGCTAATTCACTTGTACATGGTGGAGGAAGTGACTGAAAGTGGAACAAGAGCCAAGAAGGCTGCATTGTTCCCTCTACGAACCTCCCCTCCACATACAGGGCCACAAAGCAATGGAATGGGTTGTCCTGTCCTGACCAATACCTAAGGCTCCACCTCTTACAATGCAACAGTACAACAAGACAAAGAAATATAGTTAAAATGAAAAAAAAAAGATCAAAATTCCAGGAAAAGAACTAAGCAATGAGGAGATACCAACTTATCAAATGCAGAATTCAAAACACTGGTAATCAGGATGCTCACAGAAATGATCGAGTATGGTCACAAAATAAAGGAAGAAGTGAGGTTATGCAAAGTGAAATAAAGAAAAACATACAAGGGACCAACAATGAGGAGAAGGAAACTGGGACTCAAATCAAAGGTTTGGAACAGGAGGCAAAAATAAATATTCAGATAGAACAGAATGAAGAAACAAGAATTCAAAAAAAAAAGTGAAGGGTTTACAGGAACAATTATAAAGGACATATGGACAATAATAAGGGGGGTGGAAAATGGGGGAGGGAGGTGGAGAGGGCTGGGGTAGTGAGGAGGAGTGGAGGAAAAGGCAGAAAGCTGTACTTGAACAACAATAAAAAAAAGGCAACCACTAAATAATTATCTTTAAAAAAAAAAGTTGCTCAAGGAACCCAGTGGACACTTCAACAGCATAAAAATGATTCAATCAGAAATGAAGCTTACATTAATATTACATTAATTGAAATAAAAAAAAGTTTACTGGGAATCAACAGTGGAGTGGATGAAGTTGAGAATCAAATCAATGATTTGGAATGTAAGGAAGATAAAAACATTCAATCAGAACAGCAAGGAAAAAAGAATAAAAAATAAGGACAGAGTAAGGAGTCTCTGGGACAACTTCAAACATACCAATGTTCACCTCATAGGGGTACTGGAAGGAGAAGAGATAGAACAAGAAATTTGAAAAAATGACAGAAAACTTCCCTAATTTGGCAAAGGAAATAGACGCACAAGTCCAGGAAGCACAGAAAATCCCAAACAAGTTGGACTCAAAGAGGACCACGCCAAAACACATCATAACTAAAATATCAAAGGTTAAAGATAAAGAGAGAATCTTAAAAGCAGCAAGAGAAAAGCAGAGGGTTTACCTACAAAAGAGTGTCCATAAGACTATCAGCTGATTACTCAAAAGAAACTTTTCAGGCTAGAAGGGATTGGCAAGAAGTATTCAAAGTGATTAAATGCAAGAACCTACAACCTAAATTACTCTTTTCAGCAAAGCTATCATTTATAATGGGAAGACAGATAAAGGGCTTCCCAGACAAGGTAAAGCTAAAGGAGTTCATCATCATCAACCCATTATTAAATGAAATGTTAAAGGGACTTATTTAAGAAAAAGAAGATCAAAACTATGAATATTAAAATGTCAATAAATTCACAACTATCAACAATTGAATCTAAAAAACAAACTAAGCAAACAAGTTGAACAGAAACCAAATCATAGATATGGAGATCATTGGATGGTTACCAGTTGGGAGGGGAAAAGGGAAGAATGAGGACAAAAGTGCAGGGGTTAAGAAGTACAAATTGCCGAAAAAGAAAAAAAGAAAAAAAAGTACAAATTGCTAGTAGTAGCATAGGAAGTGGAGTAGCCAAAGAACATATATGAATGACCCAAGGACATGAACTAAGGTGTGTGGGAGGTGGGACTGCTGGAGGGAGTGGGGGATGATGGGTGGAGGGAGGCAAAGAGGGAAAACTGGGACAACTGTAATAGCATAATCAATAAAATATTTTTATAAAGAATTCAAAAATTAAGGGAAGTTTAGGAACCTCCTGGACAGCTTTAAACATTCCAACATCTGAATCATAGGGGTACCAAAAGGAGAAGAGGAAGAGCAAGAAATTGAAAACTTATTTGAAAAAATAATGAAGGAAATCTTCCCCATTCCGGTAAAGGAAATAAATTTCCACAAAGACCAGGAAGCCCAGAGAGTCCCAAAGAAGATGGACCCAAAGAGGCACACACCAAGATTAAAGATAAGGAGAGAATCGTAAAAGCAGCAAGAGAAAAGGAGACAGTTACCTACAAAGGAGTTCCCATAAGACTATAAGCTAATTTCTCCAAAGAAACCTTACAGTCAAGAAGGGGCTGGAAAGAAATATTCCAAGTCATAAAAGGCAAGGATCTACATCCAAGATAACTCCATCCAGCAAAGCTATCATTTAGAATGGAAGGACAGTGAAAGTGCTTCCCAGATAAGGTCAAGTTAAAGCAATTCATTGTCACAGAAACCTTATTATATGAAATGTTAAAGGGATTTATCTGAGAAAAAGATGATCAAAACTATGAACAGTAAAATGACAACAAACTCACAACTTTCAACAACTGAACCTAAAAAGAAAAAAGGAAACTTATCAAACAACTTGAATAGGAACAGAATCACAGAAATGGAGATCACATTAAGGGTTATCAGTGGGGAGGGGATGGGGGGACAATAGGGGGAAAGGTACAGGGAATAAGAAGCATAAAAGGTTGGTACAAAGTAGACAGGGGAGATTAAGAGTAATATAGGAAATGAAGAAGCCAAAACACTTATATGAATGACCCAGGGACATTAACTAAAGTGGGGAGGAATGATGGAGGGAGACAGTGTGCAGGGTGGAAAGAGATAAAGGGAGAAAAAAATGGGAGAACTGCAGTAAGATAATAAAAAATATACTTTTAAAAAGGAAATAAAATAATTTTGTTATATGAAATCCTTCAAAAAATAAGTGATTAAGGTATAATGGGCAGGCAAGATGGTGGAGGAGTGAGTGGAAGCCACACTAACCATCTCCCAGGATGAATCTGGAATTACAACTAAATTGTGTAGAAATTACCCAGAACAAACAACTGAATAGCAAGAGAAGCTGTGTAACCTCGGAAAGACAGAAGAACCAGCTTTGGCACAACCTATCTGGTCAAAAGTACAGTGGAGACTCAAGAGGGCTGGCTGGGCACCTATAGGCAGCAGCTCTGGAGGGATAATTAAGAAGCAGGTTGGATCCCCCTGAGAAGAATTAGGTCTATACCCTAAACTGGAATCCTTAGCCTAGAACACCAGAGCCTAAAATGTACACAGATAACAACCAGAAGCAGAAAGTGACAGGGTTGCCATCTGCAAGAGGCAGACGGCTGGAGACACAAAGAGCTGTTTAAAGGGCCAACACACAAATTTTCATTTCCTGTAACTTACCAGAGGTTCTGGAAAAAGAGGGAGCAGAGTGGGCTGTAGACACCTGAGGAGATACTGGGGATAGAAGCTATGGGGAGAGAGCGGAGAGAGTACCCACAGGAAACCCCGTGCTGAGTCATCCCCCCAAAAATGGCAGCCATTGTACTCAGGCTGCCCACTCTCCACCGACCAGCACCATCCTGAAGGGAAATAAAAGCCCCCTCCAAGAGAGACTCCACCTTGGCTCTGTGGTGCTCAAGCCTGGCTACTGAGTGCAAAGGTACCAGATTCACAGGACAGCCACAGACATAGATTCCTGGCAAAATTGGGGGTGGGGCAGAGTGGACTAGAGACACTTGAGGAGAGACTAGGGATGGAGGCTTGGGGAAGAGAACTGAAAGCAGCCACCAGGTTCCCAGTGCTAAAAATTGTCACCCATACTATAGCACCATCCTGCTCAGGCAAACCACTCCCCTCCAAGTAGAAGAAGCCTGAGGGGAAACAATAGCTCCAACACCAGGAGGAATTCTGCCCCACATATCGGGCTTAAGCCTGACTGCTTAGTGTAAAGTGACTAGATTAACAACTGAAGGAGACAAGTATAGACTGCAGATCTCTGGCAGTCTCAGAGCAGGCTGCCTAAGGTCAGATGGGGTCAACATCTGACACCACCAGAGGCAGATCCAGAAAGAAAAAGAACTGGTAAATACGAAAGGCTACCGAGATGAAATCCACTGTGGTCTTCTCCATGATTAGTGAGATTTTCTCTGCTCCATAGCTTGTTAACATTCATTTCTTGTCCAGCAAGTTTGTGCATATTAAGTCACTAGAATTTATACTACACTTTATTGCTCTCCTTTCTTATAATAGTCTGAATCTCTTTACACCATTATTAATGCTGGTTCATTTGCTGTTGATACTATGATTGAGGGGAGGGGCTACTCTGAAGATGTGGCTTTATTCCCTGGGCTTTGTGGTTTTCTTCTGTCAGCACCTGCACAACAGCATATAAGATGTGGTGGGTGGCATGACCTTCATTCAACCAGCTGGAGAGAAGGGCTGACTAAAGCAAGACCCAACAATCAATCCAAACCCAAATACATCCAGAGAGCCAACATAAATGGCATAAAGGGTCATTTCACGGCAAGCTCAGGAGATCAAGGAGACTGCACAACTGAATCTCACAGGTCTCATACCATAGAAGTTCACACTACCGACTCAGGGTTTCAGAACAACTCAATTTAAGAAGGAGAGGCTCACAAGAAGAGTCTCACAAACAGTGGGAACACAAAGAAACAATCTCCAAATGACAGGAAAGGAGGAAGCCTCAGAAAGAATGCTAAATGAAATACAGGGAAGTCAACTAGCAGATGCTGAGTTCAAAGCAATGGCTATAAGGACAATCAATGAGCTCACTGAGAATTACCAAAAACTACAGGGAAACTATGATGAATTTACTGCAAACTATGTCGCCATGAAAAAGAAAAAAAGAAGCTATCAACAAAGGACAAGAGGAAATGAAATATACAATTTCTGAATTGAAAAACACAGTAGAAGGAATCAAAAGCAGGCTCAATGAAGCAGGGGATCAAAACAGTAAGCTACAGGACAAGGTAGAAAAAAACCTACCAGAAATAGCAAGAAAAGGGAAAGAAAGACTCAGAAAGAAAGAAGAGGTTTTATGAGAACTGTAGGACAACATGAAATGTGATAATATTCATATAATAGAGATAGCAGAAGTAGAAGAAGAGCAAGGGATAGAAAACCTGTTTGAAAAACTAATGATGGAAAACTTCCCTAATTTGATAAGAGAAAAAGTCACACAAATCCAGGAAACACAGAGACTACCAATCAAGAGGAAACAAAGAAACCCATTCAAGACACATCATAATTAAAATGGCAAAATTCCAAGACAAAGAGAGCATCTTAAAGGTAGCTAGGTAGAAACAGGAAGTAACATACAAGGGAACCCCAATAAGACAAGCAGCTGATTTTGAATGGAAACACAAACAACCAGAAGGGAATGCCAAGAAATATTCCAAGTAACGAAAAGCAAAGGCCTCCAACCAAAACTAATCTACATAGCAAGACTCTCAATTAAAATGGAAGGCCAAATAAGGAGTTTCAGAGACAAAGGAAGGCTCAAAGAATACACCTCCACCAAAACAGCCCTGCAAGATATGCTGAGGGGACTGCTTTAAAAAAGGAAGAGAGAGAGAGAGACAGAGAGAGAGGAACACAGGTATGAGGAAGTAAAATGACAATGAAAAAGTAACTATCAATAATAATCTTAAATATAAATGAATTAAATGCTCCAGTCAAAAAACATAGAGTAGCTGAATGGATAAGGAATCATGACCCCCACATATGCTGCGTACAAGAGACCCGCCTCAGAACAAAAGACCTACACGGACTGAAAGTGAAGGGTTGGAAAAAAAGTATTCCAAGCAAATGGAGAGGGGAAAAAAAGCCAGGGTAGTAATGCTTATATCAGACAAAATAGACTTGAAAATAAAGGCGATAAAAAGAGACATTGAAGGACACTTCATAATACTCAAGAAAATAATCCATCAAGAAGATATACACATTGTCAATATATGTGCACACAACATAGGAATACAAGGAAAAATATATGTAAGGAATATATTTTACCAAAATATATAAGGAAAGTCTTGGAGGACTTCAAGAAAGATAATGACAGACAGATAATGAAGATGGTGGCGAGACAGGTGGGAGTGAAACCACTTCCCCCTGCCAACTGGTGAAACACCTAGTTGATATTCTGAGTAGCAGAGCGAACAGCCAACAGTATTCCAGCATATATGAAGATTGGAGACCAAAATTATAGGGGGCATTGAATGATCGGATGGTAAGAAGAGTGCTTTGGGACAATAAGGTCCCTGGGGCCAACGTGGGGACCAGGGCTGGTTGAAGCCCCAGGCCCTGAGCCCACAGGGCCTGCCGCAAGATTCTTGGGAAAGAGCCAGGCTGGGCTGTGTGAGAGGCCAGGTGCTTGTTTGGACCGGCGGGCTTCGGTAGGAAGAATTTTTCAAACAGAAAAAGAGAAAAAGAGATGCACTCCACGGCTATTTGGGGAATTCTTTATAGCATCCATCCTCCTTCTATGTTCCTGCCCCCGGCAGCCCCGTGGTCAATGTGCACACCGTGATCAGCGGCCCACTCCAGAAGAATTGGGAACAGTATGCAACAGGTGGCCCCTGGCCTGGCCGCAGCTAGCCTGTGCCCAACCAAGGGGAACTGGGGACTCTGTGCACTTGGTGATCTGTGGCCTGCCCATACCCACTCCAAAAATACCAGAGACGGTGCACAACTGGGGGCCCCTGGCCTAGCGGTGGCCTGTCCATACCCACTCCTGAAGACACAGGAATGATGAGCAGCCAGTGGTCCCCGGATCAGCATTAACACGCCTGAGCCCAATCCAGGGGCATAGAGGACAGTGCACACCCAGTGATCTGCAGCCTTGTGGCAGCCCTCCCACTCTCACTCCTGAAATACTGGGGGAAGTGCACACTAGTCAGCAGAGGTCATGCCTGGAGTGCCGGGGATGAAGGGACTCCCACCCATCCCCTGCACACAGAGATCTGCATGGCTAACTGGCTCTATAGGAGAAAGGTTGAAGTGCCCTGCAGACGGGAGCTGCAGTCACCAGAAGACTTGACTAAAAGGGGGGCTGCACTACTCTGAAGGGGTGCTGAGATTCCCTAGCATCTAGGCCAGCAAAGAGCAAGAAAGTGGTGTGTGAGTTTCCCCTAATTGGTGCACCTCAAGACAGGACAACAGGGAGACTAAAGGCCTAGGCTGGGTGCAGAAGGTTGCCTAGGAACTGGGCTGGAGGCTGGACAAGAGCAAAGAGTACAGCTCAGTGAGGGAGGAAAGTGAAACCAATATCTTCCCAGCCTGGCACAGCCAGGAAGACCAGAAGAAAAGGCCTGACTGGTTTAAAGCAAGTAGAAGGTGAGATATTAAAACCTGGAGGTGTGAAAAGACCAGAGTTAGACCCAAACAGGGGTTATCCTAAAAAACAGAGACAGTGAGACACATTTCCCTTTGCTACTCCAGAGAACTTGGAGGGTGGGAGCAGAGAACACCAGTACATATGCTGGAAGAGGAAATCCACCAGCAAAAGAACCATCAACAGAAAACAACAGAAAGGCGAAAGAGGAAGCGGAACCTACACTAACCTCAATCCATGGCTAACCGGAAAATATAACAAATTGGTGGAGAAATTACCCACAACAAACAACTGAATAAGAGAAAAGAGAAGCCTCAAAACCTTGTTCACACAGAACAACCTTCAACACAACCTGACCACACCTTCACAACAGAATACAAGGCGTGGTGGATGGAGTGACCCTCAGTTAACCAGACAGAGGAAAGGACCCACCAAAGACAGACCCAAAAATAATCAAAACCCAAAGATATACAGAGAGACAAAATAAACGACAACCCAAGACCAGTGAGCTCAGGAGATTAAGGAGACTGCACCACTGAATCGTACAGGTATTCTACCATAGAAGTTCATACCATAAACCCAGGGAGTCAGGGAAGATCAACTTAAGAAACAGAGGCTAGCAAGAAGAGTTTCACAAACAGTGGGGAGACAAAGAAACAATCCCCAAATGAAAGGAAAGGAAGGAGCCCCAGAAAGAATGCTAAATGAAATAGAAGGCAAGTCAACTAGCAGATATTGAGTCAAAGCATTGGTTATCAGGAAGTTCAATGAGCTCACAGAGAATTACCAGAAACTACAGGGAAACTACAATGAACTCACTGAAAACTATGTCAACATGCAAAAGGAGATAGAAACTATCCATAAGGACCAAGAGGAAATGAAGAATACAATTTCTGAATTGAAGAACACAATAGAAGGAATCAGAAGCAGGATCGATGAATCAGAGGATCAGATCAGCGAGCTGAAGGACAAGGTAGAAAAAAAAACACCCTTAAAGAGCAAGAAATGGAAAAGAGGCTCAGAAATATTGAAGAGGGGTGAAGGGAAATGCAGGGCAACCTGAAAGGTAATAATATCTGTAAAATAGGGATACCGGAAGGAGAAAAAAATCAACACATAGAAAAGCTTGTTGATAAAGTAATGATGGAAAACTTTCCTAATATGATGAGAAAAAAAGTCACACAAATCCAGGAAATACAGAGAGTCCCAATCAAGAGGTCCCCAAACAGGTCCACTTCAAGACACATCATCATTAAAATGGCAAAATTCCAAGACAAAGAGAGAATCTTAAAGGCAGCAAGGGAAAAAGAGGAAGTAACATACAAGAAAGCCCCAATAAGGTTAGCAACTGACTTCTCAATGGTAACGCTCCAAGCCAGAAGAGAATGGCAAGAAATATTCCAAGTAATGAGAACCAGAGGCCTGCAACCAAGGCTACTGTACACAGCAAGGCTCTCAATCAAGATAGATGGCCAAATAAAAAGCTACCCAGACAAAAGAAGTCTAAAAGAATACACCTGCACGACACCAGCTCTGCAATAGATGCTAAATGAACTGCTTTAAGGAAAGGAAAAAAGAGAGAGAAAGAGAGTAACACAGGTACAAAAAAAAAAGTCAATGAATAAGTACCTATTAATAATAACCTTAAATATAAATGGGTTAAATGTGCTAATCAAAAGACATAGAATAGCTGAATGGATAAGAAAGTATGACCCACACATATGCTGACTACAAGAGATGCACCTCAGAACAAAAGCCCTACACAGGCTAAAAGTGAAGGGCTGGAAACAAATTTTCCAAGCAAACTCACAGTGAAAAAAATCTGGAGTAGCAATACTCATATCAGACAAAATAGACTTTAAAAACAGGGCCATAAAGAGATACCCAGAAGGGCGCTTCATAATACTCAAGGGAAGAATCCACCAGAAGACATACACACTGTAAATATATATGCACCCAAAATAGGAGCAACCAAATACATAAAGAAAATCTTGGAGGACTTCAGGAAAGATGTGGACAGCAACAGAATCATTGTAGGAGATTTTAACACCCCACTCTCAAAAAATGGACAGATTTTCCAAACAATATATCAACAAACATATTATGGCATTGAACAATGCCCTAGATGAAATGGACTTAACTGATATATATAGAGAGAGAGCCTTTTACCCAAAAGAAGCTAAACATGCATTCTTTTCAAATACACCTGGAACATTTTCAAAGATAGGCCACATGATAGGACAAAAAACAAGCCTCAACAAAATCAAGAAAATTGAAATCAGCCTGGCTGGTGTAGCTCAATGGATTGAGTGTGGGCTGGGAACCAGAGGGTCCCGGTTCGATTCCCAGTCAGGGCACATGCCTAGGTTGCGGGCCAGGTCCCCAGTGAGGGCCATGTGAGAGGCAACCATACATTGCTCTTTCTCCCTCCCTTCTCCTCTCTCTGAAAATAAATAAAATCTTAAAAAAAAAAGAAAGTTGAGATCATATCAAGTATTTTCTCCTACCACAAGGAACTGAAATGAGAAACAAACCCCAAGGAAAAAATTCCAAAACACTAAAAATCATGGAGACTGAATAGCATGCTATTAAAGAATGAATGGGTCAAGAATGAGATTAGGGAAGAAATCAAAACGTTTCTCAAGACAAATGAAAATAAACTTACAACAACCCAAATCTTATGGGACACAGTGAAGGCAACCCTTAGAAGGGAGTTCCTAGCAATACAGGCCTACCTAAAAACAATAGAAACATTCCAAATAAACAACCTAACCCTACACCTACAAGAACTCGAGGAACAACAACAAAGACAGCCCAGAGCAAGTAGAGGAAGGAAACAACCAATATCCGAGCAGAATTAAATGACATGGAGACTAAAAGCACAATTCTAAGGATCAATAAATCCAGGAGCTGGTTCTTTGAAAAGATAAGCAAAACCAACAGGCCCTTAAGCAGCTCATCAAGAAAAAAAGAGAAAGTACACAAATAAATGCAATCCGAAATGAAAGAGGAGATATTACAACTGATACCACAGAAATATAAAGCATCGTAAGAAATTATTATGAAAAAGTAAGATATTTCAGAAGAAATTTGAAAACCCAGGTGAAATGGACAAATTTCTGGAAAAATATATTCTTCCAAAACTGAATGAAAAGAAGCAGAAAACCTGAACAGACCAATAACAGCTGACAAAATCAAAGTAGTAATAAAAAAAACTGACGGCACAAAAAAGCCTTGCACTGGACAGTTTCACAGGAGAATTTTACAAAATATTTAAGGAAGAGCTAACCTCTATCTTTCACAGACTATTCCAAAATATCCAGGAATCTGGAAGACTCCCAAACCCTTTTTATGAAGGCAGCATCCCCCTAATCCCAAACCAGGGAAAGACGCAACAAAGGAAGAAATTTTCAGGCCAATATCACTGATGAACTTAGAGGCTAAAATCCTCAACAAAATAAGGGCAAACCACATCCAGCAATACATTAAAAAGGTCATACACCATGATCAAGTGGGATTCATCCCAGGGATGCAAAGATGTTAGAATATTCGCAAATCAATAAACTTAATACATTACATAAAAAAATAGGAAAAACAAAAATCACATGATCATATCAATAGTTGCATAAAAAGTATTTGGTAAGATACAGCACCCATTTATGACAACACTCAGCAAAGTGGGGATACAGAAAGCATTCCTCACCATAATAAAGGCCATATATGAGAGACCTGCATCCAACATCATACTCAATGGACAAAAACTAAGCTTTCCCAGTAAGATCAAGAAAGAGACAAGCATATTTACTTTCACCACGTCTCTTTAACACAGAGTTGGAAGTCCTAGCCAGAGCAATCAGACAAGAAGAATAATTAAAAGGCCTACAAACTGGAAAGGAGGGAACAAAACTGTCATTTCTTGCAGATGTCATGATAGCATATATAGAAAATACTATAGACTCCATGAAAAAATCTACTTGACCTAATAAGTGAATTTGGAAAAACAGTGAGATACAAAGTCAATATTCAGAAATCAAAGGCATTTTTGTACACCAACAATGAAAACTCAGAAGCAGAAATCAGGAAAAATATCCCATTTGATATAGCAATAAGAAAAATAAAATACCTAGGAATAAACCTAACCAAGGAGGTAAACAACCTCTATTTAGAAAACTAGACAACACTGAAGAGATAAATTATGGAAGACGCAAACAAGTGGAAGCATGTACCATGTTCATGGATCAGAATTGTCATAATCAAAATGTCCATATTACTCAAAGCAATTTATAGAGTCAAGGCAATGTCTATTAAAGTACCAATGACATATTTCAAAGATATGAAACAGACATTTCAAAATTTATGTGGAAAAATACATGACTCCAAATAGCCACAGTGATTTTGAGAAATAAAAACAAAGTAGGATGGATCACAATACCTGATATCAAACTGTATTACAAGGCCACTGTAATCAATACAGCCTGGTACTGGCATAAGAACAGACAGACATACAAATGGAACAGATTAAAGAACCCAGAAATAAACCCAACTCTTTATGGTCAATTAGTATTTGACAAAGGGGGCAGAAGCATAAAATAAAGTAAAAATATCCCATTCAACAAATGGTGTTAGGAGAGGTGGACAGCTACGTGGGAAAAAAATGAAACTCAACCACCAACTCACACCATGCATGAAAGTAACCTCAAGGTGGATAAAAGATTGGAAGACTAGTAGTGACACCATAAAAGTCCTGGAGGAGAACATAGGCAGGAAAATCTCAGATATTCTTTTCAGCAATATTTTCACCAATATGTCCCCTAGAGCAAGGGACATAAAAGATAGAATAAACAAATGGGATCTCATCAAAATAAAAAGCTCTGCACAGCTAAAGAAAACAACATTAAAATGAAAAGAGCCCGGCTGGTGTAGCTCAGTGGACTGAGCGTGGGCTGGGAACCAGAGGGTCTCGGTTCGATTCCCAGCTGGGGCACATGCCTGGGTTGCGGGCCTGGTCCCCAGTGAGGGCCATGTGAGAGGCAACCATACATTGCTCTTTCTCTCTCCCTTCTCCTCTCTCTGAAAATAAATAAATAAAAAGTCTTTTAAAAAATGAAAAGAGAACCAATCACATGGGAAAACATATTTGCCAATGATAATTCAGACAAGGGTTTAATGTACAAAATATATAAAGAACTCACAGGGGGACTTCTGGCCAAGATGGAGGCATAGGTAGACACACTGTGCCTCCTCACACAACCAAAAGAGGAAAAACAATGAAAAAAAACCAAAAACAGCCAGAACTGACAGAAAATTGAACTGAGTAGAAGTCCAACAACCAAGGAGTTAAAGAAGACACATTCATCCAGACCAGTAAGAGGGGCAGAGCCAGGGAGAGAGAGCTTGGAGAGTCAGTGGTCTGTGGAGCGGTACTGGCAACACTGCAGCTGCCTGGAGAGGCTCTCAGCAGATGCACCTGGCCAAATCACGGCCGGCACACTCAGCTTAACCGGCGGCCGGCATACTCAGTGAAACCTGCGGCTGGCCAACCCAGACCCAGTGGGGCTGAGACTGGTGGAACGGGTGGTCCCTCATTTGCACACAGATAAACTGGAAGAAAAAGCTGGGGAGCGGAGCAAAATGAGCAAACCATCAGCACCAGGAAATAAAGCCTCAAAACACCAATTGAAAACACCTCTGGGGGTTGAGGCGCTAATGGGAAGAACTCCTAGCCTCACAGGAGAGTTCATTGGAGAGACCCACGGGGACTTGTTACTATGCAAGCCCACCCACACACCCGGAGCCAGCACAGAAGGACCCAACTTGCTTATGGGTAGTGGGGCAAGTGTGGAGGATGGAGTAAGCGCCATTGTTCGCTCAGGCCTTGCCGCCACAGGCAGCATCACAACACAGCGAGGTAGGTTGCCCCATCTTGGTGAACACCTAAGGCTCCACCACTTAAAGTAACAGGTGCTCCCAGAAAAAAAAATGGCCCAAATGAAAGAACGGATCAAAGCTCCAGAAAAATACAACTAAGTGATGAAGAGATAGCCAACCTATCAGATGCAAAGTTCAAAACATTGGTAATCAGGAAGCTCACAGGATTGGTTGAAATTTGGTCTCAATTAGATGAAAAAATGAAGGATACACTAAAGGAAATGAGGGGAAATGTGCAGGGAACCAATAGAAACAAGAAGGAAATTGGTACTCAAATCAATGGCATGGACCAGAAGAAAGAAAAAAACATTCAACCAGTAAAGAATGAAGAAACAAGAATTCAAAAAAAAAAAAATTAGGAGAGGCTCAGGAATCTCCAGGACATCTTTAAACATCACAACATCTGAGTCATAGGGGTGCCAGAAGGAGAAGAGGAACACCAAGAGATTGAAAACTTATTTGAACAAATAATGAAAGAGAACTTCCCCAAGCTGGTGAAGGTAATAGACTTTCAGGAAGTCCAGGAAGCTCAGAGAGTCCCAAAGAAGTTGGACCCAAAGAGGAACACACCAAGACACATCATAATGACATTACCCAAGATTAAAAATAAGGAGAGAATCTTAGAAGCAGCAAGAGAAACAGAGACAGTCACCTACAAAGGAATTTCCATAAGACTGTCAGATGATTTCTCAAAAGAGACCTTTCAGGGGCTGGAAAGAAGTATATAAAGTCATGGAAGGCAAGGACCTACATCCAAGAATGCTCTATCCTTCTAAACTTTCATTTAGAATGGAAGGACATATAAAGTACTTCTCAGATAAGGTCAAGTTCAAGGAGTTCATCGTCACCCAGCCTTTATTATATAAAATGTTAAAGGGATTTATATAAGGTATGGAGGGATATCAACAGGGCAGTGGGAGGGGGAGAGAGGAGGAAAAACTACAGAGAATAAGTAGCGCAAATGGTAGGTAGAAAACAGACAGGGAGAGGTTAAGAATAGTACAGGAAATGTAGAAGCCAAAGAACTTATGTGTATGACCCATGGGCAAAAACTAAAGGGTAGGGAATGGGGGGGTGGGGCAGAGGGGAATAAAGGGGAGGAAATGGGACAACTGTAATAGCATAATCAATAAAATTTATTAAAAATAATAAATAATAAATAAATAAATAAATAAAAAGAACTCACTGGACTCCACTCCAGGAAGACAAACAACCCAATTAAAAATGAGCGAACAATTTGAACAGTCCAAGGAGGACATACAGAGGGCCCAGAGACATATGAAAAGATGCTCAGCATCAATAGCCATCAAAGGGATGCAAATTAAAACCACAGTGAGATACGACTTCACACTGGCGAGAATGGCCATCATAAACAAATCAACAAACTAAAAGTGTTTGAGAGGATGTGGAGTAAAGGGAACCCTAGTGCACTGTTGGTTGGAATGCTGACTGGTGCAGCCATTGTGGAAAACAATATGGAATTTCCTCAGAAAACTAAAAATGGAACTGCGTTTTGACCTGGCAATTTCACTGCTGTGATTATATCCTAAAAACCCTGAAACACCAATACAATAGAACCCATGCACCCCAATGTTCATAGCATCACAGTTTACAATAGCTAAGTGCTGGAAGCAACCTAAGTGCCCATCAGTAAATGAATGGATCATAATCTATGGTACATTTAAATGATGGAATACTACTCAGGAGAAAGAAAGAAGGAACTCCTACCCTTTGCAACAGCTAGGATGGAAATGGAGAACATTATGCTAAGTGAAATAAGCCAGGTGGTGAAATACAAATATCATATGATCTCACCTTATAGGTGAGACTTAATGAACAAAATAAACAAATAAGGAAAATATAACCAGAGACATTGAAATTAAGAACAAACTTGCAGCAACCAGAGGGGAGGTTGAAGGGGATAATGGAGGAAAAGGGGTAAGGGTTTTCAGAAACAACTATAAAGGACACGTGGACAAAACCAAAGGCGGGTAGGGTCAAGGATGGGATGTTGAGATGGCTGGGGTGGGGAAAAGTGGTGAGGAGAAAACACACAACTACTTGAACAAAAATAACAAAATGGTAAAAAAAATAATGTAGTAGCATTGAAAACTTATATTTTTATTTTGTATCTTATAATATCAAATTTTCATTGTAATTCTATGATTCTTTCTAAGTGAAATTTTCAATCCTAATATAATATCCAAAGAAATGAGGAAAAGGAGTAGAATGCATTAAATAAACCGCAAATAATCTATTGAATTTTGGGTTGAAAATCAGTAACTTGCTTGAGTTCCCTTTATCGAAACATTTGGCTAAAAATTCTAGCTATTTAATTGGTTCTTTTCTAGGTGTTGAGGATGTGGTTATGAGTACCTTATCCTCAATTTACTTATGTCTATATTTAAAGCAATGTGTAAGCACTTAGTTTTACAAAAAATTCTTTTAACTAATTAGAGACATCAAGCATTTTATTTTTTTTTATTTTTAAAGTATGTTTTATTGATTATGCTATTACAGTTATCCCATTTTTTTCTCCCCTTGTGAACAGTGCCAGAGAGTCAGGGGTGGATACCGGTGGTACCTGGAGCTGGGAGAAGAGGTGGGCCATGCCTGGCCATGTCTGAGAGAGATTTTGGGCTTGCCAGAGAGGTAGAGTGTGTGGAAAGCCAGGCAGTGGCTGGGATCAGCAGCTATGCCCAAAGTGACTTTTTTTTTTCCAAAAGAGGAACTGAGGCGCACTGGGCAGGGACCTCTCACACATAGCTGTCCAGCCATCAAGGAGGGAGGATTCTAAATGTAATTTGCTCCCACCCAGTGCACCTCATGGACTGATCAAAGGGGTGCAGTGTGGTTTATCATTGTTAGTCTGGCCCAACTGTGCAGAGGGGACAATTCGGGCTGCAACAGCATGGATAGGAAACTGGGCACCTGTGATTATTGTAGCCCAGACTGAGCCCACTTCCTTGCTGAACCACTGGAAAGGAAAAAATGGAGCCTACCCTACCCATCTCATCAAGGACCTTGGAAGATCTGCAAAACCTGCTGGCTAAGATTACAACAGCAGGAGGCTTTTTTTTTTTTTTCTTTGCCAAGAATAAGAAAGCAAGACCTGGCGTTAAGACAAAACCAGAGACAGATACAGAAAGAAGTCAGAAGGTGAACACCAAGAGCTGAGACAAATATCACCTTGCTCTTCATGAGAACTTTCACTTTTTTAATTTCTCTTTCTTCTTTGCGTTTATTTAGGATATTTTTGTTTCATTGTTCTCCCTTTCATATTGAATTTTAATTTTTCTTCTTTCACTTCACTTATATTCCAAATAACTAACTACTCTTGGTCTTTTACTTTTTATTATTTTTATTCAGATTATATATTTCCTATCATATTATTGTTATTCCAAATCCCACACAGCACCCTTTCCTGGTCTTAATCCATTTAGCCATCTTCCTGAGCTTTATTACTGTTGTTGCTAACTTTATTTCCTCAAGTACTACACCAAGTTTCTATCACTTACTCTCACTATTTATCCTCCATCTAACCTCACATAAGCACAATTCTTTCTTAAGTCAGCTCACATTCTTTTTCCCCTGTTATAAGAGTCTTATTTCTTTTCCACCTTTGATAAACAGTGGCAAGGTGGGTGAAATACCACAGTCATTGCACTACTTCTCCAACGGAACTCCTATTTGTTAATATTTGTTTGTACTTTAAATCACATAGAAAGCACTCCTCCTGTCTAACTCCATTTCACCCTTGACTGACCCTTATCTGTTAAGTGAGGAATTTTTTTCTTTTCTCTCAACCTTGGCTTTACTCCTTACTCTAATTAGTTTGCTTCCCTCACCCTCCCAAAATATTTCTTTTCTTTATGTTAGACATCTCATATTCACTTTTCATTTTTGTACAATATTCCTATTACCATTCCAAATTTATTAAACTTCATTCATCTGTCATTTCTGTCAACCCTGATGAGATTTTACTGCAATTTTGCCCCCATTGGTTCAATACTTTTCCAATTTTACTTCAAGCCTCATGGTATACACTTCCCTTTTCTTGTCCCATTGTTCCCATCACACTTTCATGTTTTATTTATGTTTTAAATTTTTTTCTCTCCATTTCTTTCACTACTCCAAGATAAATCTTAATTAAAATGCCAAATTTTACCCTTTTGGCTCTCTAAGCAGCACCATGGCAGTGGACAAGAGCAAGCACCTTGCAAATGCAGCAAAAAGGAAGCAAACAGAGTGGTTGATCCATTTTCTAAGAAAGATTGGTGTGATGTAAAAGCACTAGCTATGCTCAATATAAGAAATATTGGAAAAACACTAGTCATGAGAACTCAAGGAACGAAAATCACAATGGATGATTTGAAGGGTCATGTATTTGAAGCGAGCCTAACTGATCTGCAGAATGATGAAGTTACATTTAAAAAATTCAAGCTAATTACTGAGGATGTTCAGGTCAAAACTGCCTGACTAATTTCCATGGCATGGATCTTACTAGTGACAAAATGTGCTCCATGGTAAAAAATGGCAGACCATGACTGAAGTCCATGCTGATGTCAAGACTACTGATGGGTATTTGCTTCATCTATTCTGTGTTGGTTTTATTTAAAAAACACAACAATCAGATTCAGAAGACCCCTTATGCTCAACATCAACAGGTCCTCTAAATCTGGAAGAAGATGATAGAAATCATGATCCGAGAGGCACAGACAAATGACTTGAAAGAAATGGTCAAGAAATTGACTCCACATAGCATTGTAAAAGACATAGAAAAGGCTTGCCAATCTATTTATCTGTTTCATGATGTCTTTGTTAGAAAAGTCAAAGTGCTGAAGAAGGCTAGGTTTGAATTAGGGAAACTCGTGAAGCTTCATGGTGAAGGTAGTGGTTCTGGAAAAGCTGTTGGGGATGAGACAGCCACTAAAATTCAATGAGATGGTGGATATTAGCCCCCAGTCCAAGAATCTGTTTAAAATTCAGACATTTAATGGTCACAAATAAAAAGGCCTATTTGTGATAAAAAAATAAAGAAAATGTGAAATTTTAAAGACAAGAGAGAATCTTAAAAGCAGCAAGAGAGAATAGATAGTAACATACAAGGGAGCTCCAAAAAAGCTAGCAGCTGACTTCTCAACAGAAACACTACAAGCCAGTGGGAATTTTAATAAATACAGTAAGTAATGAAAAGCAAAGGCCTCCAAGCATGACTACTCTACCAAGCAAGTCTCATGTTCAAATGGAAAGTGAAATAAGGAGTTTCCTAGATAAAAGAAGGTTAAGAGACTACATATGCACTATATCAGCTTTGCAAGATATGCTAAAGGGACTTCTTTAAGAAGATGAAGAAAAAGAGAGAGAGAGAGGAACACAAGTTCAAAGGGAAAATTGCAATAAATAAGTACCTATCAATAATAACCTTAATGTTAATGGATTAAATGCTCCAATCAAAAGACATAAGATAGCTGAATGGATAATAAAACATGACCCACACATATGCTGACTACAAGAGACCCATCTCATAACAAAATACCAACACAGATTGAAAGTGAAAGGTTGGATGAAGATATTCCAAGAAAATGGACAGAAAAAAATCTGATGTGACGATACTAATATCACTCAAATTAGACTTTAAAACAAAGGTCATAAAAAGCAACACAGAAGAATACTTCATAATACGCAGGTGAAGAATCAATGAAGAAAACATAACCAAACACCCTTGCCTGGCAGAAACTGCTGGAAAATAAAATGTGGGGTCTGTTCCAAAGATGAGGAGAGTTGGAAGGCAGGATAAAGAAAGAAATACATGTTTGCTTCTAGGGGGCACATCCTCTGTGGGACAGGTTACCTGCCCCCCCCGCAACCACCACCCCAAGAATGAATGAAGGTAAGTAGGAGGCAGGGACAGGGAGCTTATTACTATTTCCTCCACAGGGTAGATGCCAGGGTCATGCATCACCAACGTCTTTCTGTATGTTTAGGGTGGAGATCAAGTAAGTTTACAGCTTCGAGTATGTGAAACACAGAGTTAGTTCTTGTATTATTACTTATGGATTATTGTATTATTTTCCATACAAAGAACAATAAACCTACTTTTGCCCCTACCTGTATTTAGGGAAGGGATCAACATAGGATCACCAATGTTTAATTTTTAATTTTTCCAACTGAGGGAAGAGAAATAGCAAACAACTGTTAGCCCTTCAATTATGGAATGTCTTCTCTTGAACACCCCAAAAGTTGGAAGGATGAGACTGCAAACGCAAGGAGGTCCTCTGCATGGAATACATGTGGCTGTGTGACAGCTCACTGTTGTGCCTCCAATTAGTTTCACTGCCACAAGCCAAGGATAGATTGCTTTGTCACCAGTAGTGGTGGGCTGAGGGGAGGGATTTGGGAGGTAAAGATGCTCAAGAAAAGTACAGCTAAGCACAGTGGCATGAGGGCACTGGCTATTCTGAGTGATCAACCAGTAGTTTCTAACAGGGAGCCAACCAGGCTGGGCTGGATCAGGAGGATGTGAGCTCCCAGACATTTCAGGAATCCAAATGCAGATTAGACGAGAGGATTAAAAAAATTCCATCAGAAGGGGCTAGGACAGAGCTAGGCATCTTCTTTAGGACTTTCTGAACACAGCTGCCTTCTGAGTGCCCAAGCCAGATGAACACATCCTCATATTGGCAGGTTGTAGCAGGGCATCTGAGAACACAGACCTCTGCCCATCAGCCCCTTGGAGGGAGGGCAAAAAAAAAGGGGGGGGGAACCCATAACCATTGTACACACATATGCACCCAACAGAGGAGCATAAAAATATAAAAGGAAAATATCGGAATATTTCAACAGAACAATAGATAGCAATACATTTATACTAGGGGATTTTAACAACCCACCGTCAACAATGGATATATTTTCCAAACAAAATATCAACAAGGATATTGTGGCACTGAAAGATGCACTAGATCAAATGGACTTAATGGATATATGTAGAAACTTTCTCCCCAAAGAAGCAAAATATACACTCTTTTCAAATGTATATGGAATATTTTCAAAGATTGACCACATGATAGGACAGAAAACATGCCTCAACAAATTCAAGAAAACATAAATCATATCAAGCTTTTTTCAGACCGCAAGGCATGAAACTACGAACCAACCTCAAGGAAAAAAATAAAAAACACTCAAATTCATGGAGACTGTATAGCATGCAATCAAATAATGAATGAGTTGATAACGAGATCAAGGAAGATATCAAAAATTTTCTGAAAACAAATGAAAATGAACACACAACAGTTCAAAACTTATGGGGTAGAGCAATGGCAGTCCTGGGAGGGAAGGTCATTGCTATACAGGCCTACCTAAAAAATATAGAAACATTTCAAATAAACAATATAACCCTACATCTACAAAAACTGGAGGATCAACAAGAAACAAAGCCTAGTGAGAGTGGAAGAAAGTAAATAATCAAGATCAGAGCAGAATTAACGAAATAGTCTATGAGAATAAAGGCAGCAAACCTGAACATAATAAACTCCATATATGAAAAACCTACAGACAACATCTTATTCAAAATGAAAAACTTTCCCACTAAGATCAGGAACAAGAGAAGGGTGTCTACTATCACCACTTCAACATATTATTGGAATTATAGCCACAGGGATCTGACAAGAACAAGAAGTAAAAGGCATCCAAATTGGAAATGAGGAAGCAAAACTGTCATTGTTTGCAAAAGACATGATAGTGTACGTAGAAAACCCTATAGGCTCCACCAAAAAACTACTAGACCTAATAAGTGAATTTAGCAAAACAGAGGGATACAAAGTCAATATTCAGAAAAAAAGGCACTTTGATACACCAATAACAAAACATCAGAAACAAAAATTAGGAAAAAATCTCATTTGCTATAGCAACAAGAAAAATAAAGTACCTAGGAATAAACCTGACCAAGGATATAAAAAAAACTATACTCGGAAAACTACACGACACCGAAGAAAGAAATTAAGGAAGACTCAAATAAATGGAAGCATATACCATATTCACTGATTGGAAGAATTAACATCATCAAAATGTCCATATTACCAAAAGCAATTTATAGATTCAATGCAATCCCCATTAGAATATCAATGACATATTTCACAAATATAGAACAAATATATCAAAAATTTATACGGAACCATAAATGACCCCGAATATCCTCAACAATTTTGAGGAAAAAAGAACAGGTAGGAGGGATCACAATGTCTGACATCAAATTATATTACAAGACCTCTAGGGTCATTAAGGACCATGTATAAAGGATCCATGGACAAAGTCAAAGGACGGGTAGGATTGAGAGGGGGAGGTGGGTGGGTGGGGTGGAGGAGGGCAAAATGGAGATAACTGAAATTGAAAAACAATTTAAAAAATGAGCCCTGGCTCATGTAGCTCAGTGGATTGAACACCAGCCTGCATACCAATGGGTCATCAGTTCAGTTCCCAATCAAGGCACATGCCTGGGTTGTCATCCAGGTCCCCAGTAGGGGGCGTTTTGAGAGGCAATCACACATTGATGCATCTCTCCTTCTCTCCCTCCCTTCCTCTCTGTCTAAAAATTAAACAAATAAAATTTTAAAAATGAATACATTACAGAAAATATTTTTTAAAGAAAATTTTAAAAAGATACATAAGTAGAAAAAAAAAAAAAAAACAGACTCGTAATGGCATAAGAACAACCACATAAATAAATGGAACATAATAGAGGGCCCAGAAAGAAACCCATGTCTCTATGGTCAATTAATATTTGACAAAGGAGACAAGGGCACAAAATGGAGTAAAAATAAACTCTTCAAAAACTGGTGTTGGTAGGTCTTGCCAGCTACATGTAAAAAAAATGAAACTCCACCAACAGCATACACCACACACAAAAATAAACTCAAAATGGATAAAATACTTAAATATAAGTCGTGACACCATAAAAGTCCTAGAGGAGAACATAGGAAAGAAAATTTTAGATATTCCACGAAGCAAAATTTTAACTGATATGTGCCCTAGAGAAAGGCATGTACAGAAAAGGATAAACAAAGGGAACTACATCAAAATAAAAAACTTCTGCACAGCTAATGAAGACATCAGCAAAATGTAAAGTGAACCAACTGTATGGGGAAATATATTTGTCAATGATTTCTCAAGCTAGGATTTGATTTCCAAAATATAAAAAGAACTTCCAAAACTCCACCGCAGGATGACAATTCAATTTAAAAAACAAATGAGCAAAGGACCTAAACAGACATATCTCCAAGGAGGACATAGAGAGGGGCTATAGACATATGAAAGGATGCTCAGCATCACTAGCCATCAGAGAGATGCAAAGTAAAACCTCGATGAGATACCACATCACATTGATCAGAATGGCCATCGTAAACAAATCAACAAACAAGTGCGGGCAAAGTTGTAGAAAAAGGGGGAACCCTAGTACACTGTTGGTGGGAATACAGACTGGTGCAGCCACTGTGGAAAACTGTATGGAATTTCCTCAGAAAACTAAAAATGGAATTGCCTTTTGACTCGGCAATCCCACTGCTGGGATTATACCCTAAGGATCCCGAAACACCAATTCAAAAGAACCTATGCCCATGAATGTTCATAGCAGTGCTATTTACAATAGGCAAGTACTGGAAACAGCCCAAGGGCCCATCAATAAATGAGTGCAACAAAAAACTGTGGGCATTTACACAATGGAATACTATGCAGCCAAAAGATGAAAGGATCACCTGCCCTACATGACAGCATGGATGGAACTTGAGAGCTTTATGCTAAGTGAAATAAGCCAGGTGGTGAAAGACAAGTACCATATGATCTCACCTATAATTGGAACCTAGTCAATAAAACAGACAAGTGAGTAAAATAGAACCAGAGACATGGAGATAAAGAACAAACTGGCAGTGACCAGAGAGGAGAGGGAGCGGGATATGGGGGAAATAAAGGGAAGGGTCAAGTCAAGGAACATGTATAAAGGACCCATGAACCAACACAACACAGGTGGGGAAGATTGAATGTGGGAGTTGTGGCTCAGAAGAGTAGGGGATAGTAATTGGGGGAAAATGTAGATAATTGTAATTGGACAACAATAAAAAAAAAGTCCTCAAAGGGAAATGTTTTGCCGATGTCTAACAAGTGAAACAAAAAACAGCAGAAGCACTTAGAAGCCATCAATATTGATGAGTTCAAAACTGTTTTGAGTGATGGAAAAATCATCTCAGTAGGTGTATTGCGTCAAATTAAGAGTACCTTGAAGGTGACTGAAGTTTAAACGTGCAAGAATAAACATAATTTTAAATAATAAATTCCATGTCTGGGCCTCTCTCATATGTATATCTTTAAAATAAAATGAGTGTACATAATTATGACAAAACCATTACCTTTGAAACTGTGTACTTGTATGGTTCCTTATCTCCTGATTAAAACAATTATTTTTCTTTTCAAATTACCAAAATGTTCACTGCGTTAAATGTGCCTCTTAATTTAAATTATGAGTTTATTTTTCAATTTAGTTTGAAGGTGTTGGAAACATGATTATATCTGTCTCTACTGTCTAAATATTCACCTGCGTATACATATATGTGTAGGAATATTGAAATAATAAAAACTCTTAAATAGTGATTATATATTTTATACAAAAATACTCAATGTTTTGCTCATTGGTTCTGATTGTTACAGTGAATTGTTTTTAAAAGTGCACCAACGTTTTCCTTTGTATATATTGGTCCTTAGGTTGTTTATATTTTCACTGAAGTCTTAAATTCATTAACACAAAAGCCTGCTGGCACTAAATTTAATTTGTACATATCCAATTATTTTAAAAATAGGCCCCTAAAGCATATTTTTAGCCATTTATGGCCTTCCTGCTCACATATGCTGTGAAACCTCACTCCATATTAGCTGGTCACTGATAAGATAAAGCTTTATGGTTATAAGACCCCAAGCTGCTATGGCCCTTTGGAGCCCCAGACAGAGATTCCCAGCCTCGCTACTGAATGACATCACCTAGATATCCAAGACATCTCTATTATCCCCTTCTCCTTCAAGTAGTTTCCTTATCCTCCTGCGAGTAGAAACTCCTTCACCTTGGCCCGGACAGACTCCTGCTGTGAAAGACTTCAGCGCTAAAGAAATCCTATCCAAACTGCACCAGATAAGCTTGTTTTGTGTTACTGTTTCTTATGATCATATCTTCTCATTTATCAGCCCCAAATTCCTTGAACTCTTGACAGGACATAAAAACATGCATTTCAAGACACTCAGAGCTAATTAAACTTGCAAAATTTCAACTGGCAGTTTAATTAAATACATTATACATGAAGATGTGCATTATGAGTATATATTTAAAGAAATGCCTGCATAATTTGAAATGTACAATAAAAGAAAAACATTTCCCCATCTTTTGTATTAGTGGCTGAAGGCATATTTTAAAATATTTTCTGATCTCTTTTTTTAATTACTTTATTGTTTTTCAATTACAGTTGTCTGCATCCACTCCACTCCCCTCCCCTCACCCCCTCCAACCCCACCTCCCTTCCCTGCCTCCCTCCTCCCCCTTGCTTCTGTCCATGTGTCCTCTATAGTGGTTCCTGAAAAAACTTCTCCCCATTGTCATCTCCCTCCTCCCCTCTGGCCACTGTCAGACTGTTGTTAATTTCAATGTCTCTGGTTATGTTTTTCTTGCGTTTTTCTTTTGCTGATTATGTTCCAGTTAAAGGTGAGATCATAAGGTATTTGTCCCTCACTGCCTGGCCTACTTCACTTAGCATAATGCTCTCCAGTTACATCCATGCTGTTGCAAAGGGTTAAGCTCCTTCTTCCTCTCTGCTGTGTAGAATTACATTTTGTAAATCTACCATAGTTTCTTGATCCATTCATTCCTGATGGGCACTTAGTTTGTTTCCAGCACTTGGCTATTGTGAATTGTGCTGCTATGAACATTGGAGTGCATAGGTTCTTTTGAATTGGTGTTTCAGGGCTCTTAGGGTATAATCCCAGTTGTAGAATTGCTGGGTCGAAAGGCAATTCCATTTTTAGTTTTCTGAGGAAATTCCATACTGTTTTCCACAGTGGCTGCACCAGTCTGAATTCCCACCAACAGTGCAATAGGGTTCCCCTTTATCCACATCCCCTCCAACAGTTATCTGTTGCTTTGTTGATGATGGCCATTCTGACTGGTGTGAGGTGGTATCTCATTGTGGTTTTAATTTGCATCTCTCTGATGGCTAATGATGTTGAGCATCTTTTCATATGTCTCTGGGCCCTCTGTATGTCCTTTTTCGAGAAATGTCTGTTCATGTCTTTTGCCCATTTTTTAATTGGGCTTTTTGTCTTCCTGGAGTGGAGTCATATGAGTTCTTTATATATTTTGGAGATCAAACCTTGTCTGAGGTATCACTGGCAAATATGTTTTCCCATACTGTTGTTTCTCTTTTTATTTTAATACTGTTTTCTTTAGCTCCACAGAAGCTCTTTATTTTGGTAAGGTCCCATTTGTTCATTCTTTCCTTTATGTCCCTTGCTCTAGGGGACATATCATTGAAGATGTCGCTGCATGGGATGTCTGAGATTTTCCTACCGATGTTTTCCTCTAGAACTTTTATGGTGTCATGACTTATATTTAAGTCTCTTTTCCACCTTGAATTTATTTTTGTGTATGGTGTAAGTTGGTACTCGTGTTTCATTTTTTTTGCATGTCGCCGTACAAATTTCCCAACACCATTTGTTGAAGAAGCTATTTTTATTCCATTTTATGCTTCTGCCCCCTTTATCAAAGATTAATTGCCCATAGAGATTTGGGTTTATGTATGGGCTCTCTATTCTATTCCATTGTTCTATTTGTCTGTTTTTATGCCAGTACCAAGCTGTTTTGATTACAGTGGCCTTGTAATACAGTTTGATATTAGGAATTGTGATCCCTCCTGCTTTGCACTTCTTTCTCAAAATTGCAGCTGATATTCGGGGTCATTCATGGTTCCATATAAAGTTTTGAAGTGTTCTATATCTGTGAAACATGCCATTGGCACTTTGATAGGTATTGCATTGAATCTATAAATTGCTTTGGGTAGTATGGGCATTTTGATGATGTTGGTTTTTCCAATCCATGAGCATGGTATATTTTTCCATTTGTTTGTGTCTTCCATGATTTATTTTTTCAGTTTTGTGTAGTTTTCTGAGTACAGGTCTTTTACCTCCTTGGTTAGGTTTATTCTTGGGTGTTTTATTTTTTTTTGTTGTTGTTGTTGTTATATAACATGGGGTATTTTATCCTGATGCCTGCTTCTGCTGATTCACTGTTGGTATACAAAAATGCCTTTGTTTTCTGGATATTGACTTTGTATCCCGCTGTTTGGCCAATTCAGTTATTAGTTCGAGTAGTTTTTTGGCGGAGTCTATAGGATTTTCTAAGTACACTATCATGTCGTCTGCAAACAACGCCATTTTTTTTTCCTCTTTTGCAGTTTGGATGCCTTTTATTTCCTCTTCTTTTCTGATTGCTGTGGCTAAAACTTCCAGCACTGTGTTGAATAGAAGTCGTGATAGTGGACAACCTTGTCTTGTTCCTGATCTTAGTGGGAAAGATTTTAGTTCTTGCCCATTGAGTATAATATTGACAGTAGGTTTCTCATATATGGCCTTTACTATGTTGAGGAATACTCCCTCTATTCCCACTTTGCTAAGTGTTTTTATCATAAATGGATGCTGTACCTTATCGAATACTTTTTCTGCATCTATTGATATGATTATGTGATTTATGGCACACCGTCTACTGTTCTTCTTAAACAATTACTAAATAATAGGATATAAAAGTGAGAAACATATAAATTAAATTTTAACAGAAAACTAGTTATGAATAGAAACTTTTAATAATTCAAGACTTGTAGTTTGTACTCCTTGTGATAAATTAAATGGTTAAGTTTATCCAATATATCCCCAAACATTACCTAAGAAAATGCTTTATTTCTAATGGAAGACATCTTTTATTGAATTATTTTTCTTTCATTTATTCATTTATTTAATAAGTAGTGATAGCATATCATGTGTTTTGGAATTAGACTTGAGCTCAAATTATAGCTCCACTGCTTAGTAATTGTGAAAATTTGAACAAATTAACACTGATGAACTTCACTTGCTTAATTACTTGATCAGGCATGCTTGTGCTGACATACTCAAACATTTGTTGAGCACTCAATATGTGCACATATTATTAGCAAAACTAATAATTTCTTGTTTAAACAGTTCCAAAACCTACCAAATGACATGTTTGAAAAGTGCTTGCTAACCAGTAATCAGGTAATAAGATGGAACTTAGTTGTATTGGGGAATGTTATCACTATTTCCATTTGTATAACTCCTGTCATATATTTAGTAGTGGTCTTCTTTGTTGCTATCTTTCAAAGGAAGAATTAACAATACACTAATTTAGATTGTCAAAATGCAGAGGTTTGACAGTCACAGGAAGAATTATTTTTAATGGAAAGGATCAAGACAAGTAAGAATAGGCACATTTAAATGACCAGCTAAACAGAAGTTAACTTTCTGAGGAAAGTAAGTAGGAGCAAGGACAATTCCAATTACAGGAATTTCTGTTTTTTTGCCTATTTTTGCATTGATTTACTTCACCTATTATTATTCTCAACAAAGAAAATTATTTACTCTGCATCTCTTAGCCATACCTCACAAAATTGAGTAAATCAAGGACTTCTTGCTCAGAACCAGGTAAGGATGCCAAATCTGGAAGATTAAGAAAAATAAAGACAGTGTGAAGTTTAAAGTCCTGTGAAGCAAATACCTTTATACCTTGGTCATCACAGACAAAGAGAAGGCCGAGAAACTGAAGCAGTCCTTTCCCTCAGGTTTGGCAGTGAAGGAATTGAAATGCACCAGGCATGCTGATCTGTATTAAAATGTTAAAAATTAAAAAGAGAAAATTATTTACTACATATACTCATTGTCACAAAATAGTTTTCTCCAAAAGGGAAGAGTTTTTTTCTTGCATCAAAAGTAAAGTAGGTTTTTATGTAAGGATTGTTTTTAGTATTATTTTACTTTTCTATGCTGCATATAGGCAATTTTCTCTTTCTAAAGGCCAGAGTTGGACAGTTAAAACTCTGTAACCAAAATTCAGAAAACAATTTAAAAAGTAATTCCTGAGCATTGTGAAATTACATCATTTGTTAGACAATAAAATGCCCTTATGACTCTACTGATGATTATTCTAGCAGGGGTGTGCAACCTTTTGGCATCTGCGACACACTGGAAGAAGAGTTGTCTTTGGCCGCACATTAAATAGATTGTGACACATAATCACCAAAAAAACTCATAATGTTTTAAGTAAATTTATGATTTTTGTGTTGGGCCATATTCATAGCCATCCTGGGATGCATGTGGCCCATGGATTGCAGGTTAGACAACCCTGTATCTAAAGGATTACCTGATATGGAGTTTGTTGAGCCTTTCAAAACACGGATCCAAATTTGTAGATTACATGTATGTACAGTTGCGCTCTAGCAGTTCTTTCAGTTTATATGAAGTCAGCATAAGCTCATTCCAGACCCAAGTGCACATGTCACTTTTGCAAATGGACCTCAAACCTGGTATTATTGATCTCTTTGTTGTTCCTAGAGACCTTGGTTTGACTGGATGTAGATATGCAAACTTTTGCTCCCTCTTATTGCTTCTTTGTATTCCTATTAATACAAGAACTTCCAGGTAAGAGTGGATGACAATTTTTTAGATATATGTAGACTGGAAATTTAAGGATAGTTTTAACCACTATGTATTACACCTGAAATTAAAATAAAATAATATTGAACACTAACTGTAATTGAAAAATTAAAAAAAAAAAGAGTTGAGTTGTTTTGGCTTTCCATCATACTTAAAACAAGACCACCAATACTTCAAATGGGCCTTAGATGATCTGGTCCCTGCATACCTTTCCAACCTCATGTCCTTTACTTTTACCTTTTGCTCGCTAAAACCCAGTCAATTTGACTTTTCTTTCCCTCAGACACACACAACTCATTCTCTCCTAAGGGACCTTTCTTGCTACCTAGAATAGTATGTCCTCTGATCTTGGATAATGTGCTTCCTTTTCCCCAGTCCACAACTCAAATATTGTCATCATAGAGAGGACTTCCTTGATTACTCAATCTAATGGCATACTTAGGCTTATTAAATCCTACCTGTTACTGACAGTCACTCTTTATCATATTAGTCCTTTTTCGTAGAATTTATCTTCACCTCGAATTATCTTGTTTTTAATGTCTGTCTCTTCTCACTACAATATAAGCCCAGTGAAAGTGGGACCTTGCTGTCATACTCTCAGCTGTATATATTTTTTTAAGATTTTATTTTTATTATTTTTAGAGAGAGGTGAAGGGAGGAAGACAGAGAGGGAGATCTCACATGGCCCTCACGGGGACCTGACCTGCAACCTAGGCATGTGCCCTGACTGGGAATCGAACCGGGACCCTTTGGTTCCCAGCCCACGCTCAATCCACTGAGCTACACCAGCCAGAGCTCTCAGCTGTATCTTTAATACTTAGAAGAGTGCCTGTGTTGGAGTAGACATTCTTGAATTTGCTGATGAATTAATACATTTTTACAATGACTTGAATCCCCCCACAATTTCTAAGTTTAGAATAGGTTAATGTATGTTGATATTAAGCATTGTGACCCAGGATCAAGGACACTGAAGTTTAATATAAGAGAGGTAGCTACAGATGTACTCCAAACATATCATCCAAGGATCATTACAAAGGGAAAGGGTATCTAAAGCAGCACTTCATATTACTCCCATAATTCCATACTCCACTGAAAATGTCTCTTTTGTACTTACTGCCTCCATTATTTTTATTTTATTAACTATTCCTGAAGCGTGCCATGCTGTTTCTCTTAGTTTAGGCCTTCACATATGTTATTCCATCATCTCAAAACAATTTCCTCAGTCTCCTTACCTTCCTAACACATTCGTCAAATCTCAAATAAAATATTGCATTCTTAAAAATGTTTGCTTTTCTTACCCTCAAAACTAGTTGAAATCTCTAATATGTACTCTTATAGACCCCTGTAGTTTCCATCGTTATGCTCAATATACTTCATTTTTATTCCAGGATGGGTAACAGGGAATTAGTATGTTTTGTTTACCATTGTACCCCTAGTATAATGCCTGGCACAGAACAGGAGCTCAATAATTACTATAAATAAAATTATTAAATGATAAGATTGGAGTTGAACCAGTTGGAGATTATAATTTCCAACTGGTTCAACTCCAAACTTATCATTTAATAATATAGATATATATGGCTAGGTTTAATTCTAATTCTATATATATCCTATATAGAGAGAGTGTATAGTTTTTCTACATATACTATATAGTTTTTTATATATATAGTATAGTTGTGTGTGTCTGAGGGACAGAAAAGTCAAATTGGCTGGGTTTAACTATATACATATATATGTATATACATATATACATATACATACACACACGCACACACACACACATATATGTTTAATTGTATAACAAGAATTAGGTTCAGGAAAATGGTACATACTTTTTTCTTTTTTACTTATTTTATTTCGTTTATGTTTTTATGGTTGTTCAAGTACAGTTGTCTCCATTTCCCCCCCAATGTTCCCCCACCCCACCAACTGCCACCTCCCACCCTTAATCCTCAAACAAAAACCCCCTTTGGTTTTTCCATGGGTCCTTTATACATGTTCTCTGACAACCATTCACCTTCTTTCCCATTATCAAAAGTATGTAATGCTTCACAAATTTGCGTGTTATCCTTGCGTGGGGATCATGCTAATCTTCTCTGTATTGCCCCAATTTTAGTATATGTACTTCTGAAGTGAGTACTTATTTCATTTATTTTTAATAGCTCATTTTTATTTTTAAAATTATTTTCATTTTTTAGTTACACTTGACATACATTACTATGTTAGTTTCAGGTGTATGCATATTTTTCTTAGTTCTTGTACTACATTTCAACTTATTTCATTTTTCTCCTGTGATGAAGCAAGCTTACTTTATACTTGCTCCTCTTACTTATTTTTCCAAAACAAAGCCTTTGTTCAACTGTCTCATATCCTTGAAACTGCTCTTTAAAAAAAATCTGGCTGATCATATTATCTTTCTCTACATCTTTAAATTGGTGTTCTAGAAAGACCTTCTCAGAAAAAAATAAATAATCAAAATAAACATTTTCTATTTTTTTTTTTTTTTGTTAAATCAGAATATAAGTTTCAGCCCTGGCTTCTGCGTCTCAATGGATTGAGCACCAGCCTCCACAAACCAAAGGGTTGCTGGTTTGATTCCCAGTCTAGGGCACATGCCTAGGTTGCGACCCAGGTCCCCAGTAGGGGGCACGTGAGAGGTAACCACACATCAATATTTCTCTCCCTCTCGTTCTCTTTCCCTCCCCCTCTATCTAAAAATAAATAAATAAAATCTTTTTTAAGAGAATATGAGTTTCAGAAGATAAGGGGTCCTGTCCATTTAGCTTATCTATCTTTCTCTTTTTTTATCCTTACCTGAGGACTTTTTTTTTCATTGCCTTCACAAAGACAGGAAAGGAGAGAGGAAGGAAGAAAAAAATGTTGATGTGAGAGAAGCAGAAATGTGTTGCCTTGATTGGCTGCCTCCTGTAGGTGCCCCTACCCGGGGATTGTACATGCCCATACCAAGAATGGAAGCCACACTGTAAGTGTGTGCCCTGACTGAGAATCGAACCTGCAACCTTTCAGTTACAGGAGGACACTCCAACCAATTGAACCATGCCAGACATGGATGTTTATCTCTTTTGTTTGCAGTACTAGTATAGTGTCTGGAACATCATGGGTATTCAACAACTATTTGCTTAGTGGATGGGTTTTTATATACCGTCCTTGGCCTAGAGTAGGGAAGTTCCATAGATTCTTGCAAATGCGTGGCCTTCTAAAGGTAGTTGGATTTTAGATTTCTTACAGATCTGTAATACCACTTCAGAATCAGTGTAAACAAACACTAGATTTGGACAAGGGTTTGATCTCCAACATATATAAAGAACTCACAGGACTCAACTCCAGGAAGACAAACAACCCAATCAACAAATGGGTGAAGGACTTAAACAGCACTTCTCCAAGGAAAGAGATACAGAGGGCCAGAGACATGTGAAAAGATGATCAGCATCACTATCTACCAGAGAGAAGTAAATTAAAACCACAATGAGATACATTTCACACCGGTGAGAATGGTCATCACAGACAAATCAACAAACAAGTGTTGGAAAGGTTTTGGAGAAAAGGGAATCCTAATACACTGTTGTTGGGAATGCAGACTGGTGAAACTACTGTGGAAGAATGTATGGAATTTCTTCAGAAAACTAAAAATGGAACTGCCTTTAGATCCAGCAATACCACTGTTGGGATTATACCCTAAGGATCCTGAAATACCAATTCAAAAGAAACTATTCACCCAATGTTCATAGTGGCACAATTTACAATAGTCAAGTTCTGGAGGCAACCTAAGTGCCCATCAGTAAATGAGTGGATCAAAAACAGTGGTACCTTCACACAATGGAATACTACACAGCAGAAAGAAGGAAATCCTACCCTTCAAGACAGCATGAATGCTAAGTGAAGTAAGTCAGGCGGTAAAAGAAAAGTACTATATTATCTAACCTGTAAGTGAATCAAAAAGCAAACGAACAAGCAAAATATAACCAGAGACATTGAAATTAAAAACAAACTGACAGTAACCAGAGGGGAAGTGGGAGGAGATATTGGGGGGTAAAGGGGAAAGGTTTGTCAGGAAAATGTAAAGGACATATAGACAAAGCCAAAGGGGGTAGGATCAAGGGTGGGAAGTGGAGATGGCTGCAGTGGTGGGTAGTGGTGTGGGGAAAATGAAGACAACTCTACTTTAACAACAATAAAAATTTTAAAAATAGTAACTTAGCTTAATAATTAATATTTTGGTCCAGGATTACTAAGAAATTAAGCTTATCTTACAGTTTGTTTTTAATGTTATTCTGTGTGTATTTCATATTTTTTAAAACATGATTTTCAATGCAAGTTAGTTGTTAAGGTGAGGTACTTTTTTTCAAAAGATGTCATTATTTGTAATAGCATAAATGTTAAAAAATCACAATATGAATTACATTTTTCTATTGAGGACCTTGTTTATGGTAAGCATTGCTCTTTGGCCATAGGAATACAATTAATAATCCTGCCAATTGATAATGATTTATCTAAATTTCTATAAAGTACCTTATCAGTAATAGCCTGTTGAAATCTAGTTTAATAAAGATAATACTCAAAGGTTTTCTCCTCCCAAGTACAGTAGTTATCAGAACAAATAATTTTAGAACTATTTTTACTTCATAAAGTCTTTCATGTCAACCTAACTTATAAAGGTACTTAGCTCATTCATTTCAAACTATCCTCTGCCACTGTTGTTCTGTTACATCATCTTCCTCAAAATCTCTTAGTAGTCTAGGAAAAGACTAATAAAATGAGACAAAAATCTCTCTCTCTCAATTATTTTATTTTTAAAGTATCTTACTTATTTATATTTAGAGAGAGGGGAAGGGAGGTAGAACAACCTCAATGTGTGGTTGCCTTTCACACGTCCAGTACTGTGGATCTTGCCCACAACCCAGGCATGTGCCCTGACTGGGAATCTAATCAGTGACCTTTGTTTCATAGGCTGGCACTCAATCCACTGAAACACACCAGCCAGAGCTCTCTTTCAGTCATTTTTTAATAAGTAAGACCAACACTATGTCAAGACTCATACTAATAAATTTGAATATCTGGATGAAATGGGCCTTTTTATAATAAAATGTAAATTGTTAAAATTGATTCCAAAAGAAAAAGCTCAAAATTTACAAATAACAATAACAACAAAAAAGTTGGAAAGTGAAAAATTTAAAGCAATTACCTGAAAAATATCTCTGGACCACATGGTTTTATGGCTGATTTGCTTTAAACTTTCAAGGAACTGTAAATTTCCTACTTTTTTTATTTATATTACTTAACAGTTTATTTTCTGGGCTAGGGGATGGAGGAATTTAATAAAAAAGAAAATAAAAGAGAGAAAGAACTCATTAACATGGACAAGAGTGGTGATTGGAGGGGGGGCAGTGGGTGGAAAAAAAGAAAGGTATGGGGGATGAAAAAAATAAAATTAGCTACAACTTCAAAATATGGTATTTCTCTTTCACCGCCTAGATTATTTCACTTAGCATAATGCTTTCTGGTTCCATCCATGAAGGGTAGGGGCTCCTTTCTTTCTGCTGCATAGTATTCCATTGTGTAAATGCACCACGGTTTTTTATCTCACCTATAAGTGTAACCTAATCAACAAAACAAACAACCAAGCAAAATACAACCAGAGACATTGAAATAGAGAACAAAGTGACAGTTACCAGAGAGGAGGGGGAGAGGGATAATAGAGGAAGGACCATCAAGGAGTATGTATAAAGGACACATGGACAGAGCCAAAAGGGATAGGTTTGAGGTGGGAGGTGGGGATGGGTGGTTTGGCAGGGCATGGTGGAGTGAAAATGGAGACAACTGTACTTGAACAACAAGTACAAAAATAATAAAACAAAATAATTTATTTTCTGGTACTATAAACTCAAGTTTATTTACACTGTAAGCATACCTGTGATGCATAACTTTGGCAAATACAACCTTTATTGCAAACACACTATAGTCTAATCTCATTTATGAATGTATGTTTGTGTGTGTATATATGTATGAATACATGCATATATGCATATCTACTAAATAATGAAATAGTGTAGAAAATATTATAAAAATTGTGTGTCTGTTTAAGGACTTTCTAAGGATTATTTCTATAGCAAAAATCATGTAAGAAAAATTTTAACAATTGGTAGATATAACTAAACACAACTTAGAAAGATAATGAATGACAAAAATGGCAACCTGAGGAAAATAATTAAATAATAGAAAAATGTTAATATCTTTAATATATGAATACCACATGCATATCAATTAGAAAACATCATGCATTTTAGAAGAAATTTTAAAAGGGGGTATAAACAGAAAATTTATAAACATTTTCAATTAATTTATGAAAAATGTTTACCCTCCCAATATTCCAAAATCCTATTAAATAACAACATACAGTTTTTCTCCTATTAAACTACAAAGTGAGTTTTAATAAGTAGTTAGTTCTGGAAAGAAGATTGTGAAATTGGCACTTATATACATTGATAATGGAGTGTAAATCATCAATCATCTTGAGGAAAACTTGGCAATATTTGTGAAGTCTTAAACGGATTCATATACTATGACCTAGTAAATTCACAGATTGGAAATTATCGTGAAGAAATAATCAATGATATAAAGAATGACATATTTAAAAGGAGGTTCACTGCAACATTATTTTAATAGCAAACATTAGGAATCAGCTTAAATATCCAAAGATTAGGAATTGTTTGAATAAACTATAATGCATCCAAACAATGGGATATTAGCAGCATTAAAAAGAATGTTTTAAGATCAATTTTACCAAAAGCAAGTGCATGCCTCTCAGAAGCAATTTGGATTTTGCTGCATTGTGCAAACTTGGTGCAGAGTCATCTTAAATCAATTTCAGTAAACTGGCCTTTGTTAGAAAGATGGTTGTCCTTTTCCCTTCAAGTTCCTGTAGCTATGCATCACAGTGTTGGAGCTAAATCATCATTTTCTAAGGATTTCTCTTTACTGCTTGGTATTGCCTGTATTAATATCCATATCATCATTGTGCCCAGCCAGGCCACTCTTGTCCCTCCAAAGATCATATGTAATGACTTAGAAATATACATAAATTAATTTTAAATAAATCAGACTATGAAACATAATTTAAATAACATTTGGTATTTATATACCCATAGTTATATAGAAAATACTAAATATATAACATTATTAACAGCATTTATATCTTCATGTTGGTATTTGAATAATTTTATCTTTGTTATTTTTTTTCTTTTAGATTTTATTTTCTACAATTAATATGTGCTACTTTCTTTTTTTTTTTTTTTAATAAAGATTCAGTCCTGGCCACCGTGGCTTAGTTGGTTGGAGTGTGATCCGAGTAAGTAAAGGGTTGTGGGTTCAATTCCTGGTCAAAGAACATACCTAGGTTGTGGGTCTGACACCCAGAGTGCCTGTGAGAAGCAACCGATCAAAGTTTCATTCTCCCATCAATGCTTCTCTCTCTCTCCTGTTTTTTCTTCCTTCCTCTCTCTCTAAAAGCAACAGAAAGATTTTTCCTAAGGTGAGGATTAAGAAAATAATAATGATTCATAATATTTACATTAAATTACTGAAATTAATTTACCAATGGAAATATCATTTAAAAACCAGAATATGGCCGGGCTGCTGTAGCTCAGTGGATTGAGCATGGGCTGGGAACCAGAGGGTCCCGGTTCGATTCCCAGTTGGGGCACATGCCTGGGTTGCAGGCCAGGTCCCCAATGAGGGCCGTGTGAGAGACAACCATACATTGCTCTTTCTCCCTCCCTTCTCCTCTCTCTGAAAATAAATAAATAAAATCTTAAAAAACAAAAACAAAAATAGCCCAGCTGGTGTAGCTCAGTGGATTGAGCGCGGGTTGGGAACCAGAGGGTCCTGGTTCGATTCCCAGTTGGGGCACATGCCTGGGTTGCGGGCCAGGTCCCCAGTGAGGGCCATGTGAGAGGCAACCATACATTGTTCTTTCTCCCTCCCTTCTCTCTCTGAAAATAAATAAATAAAATCTTTAAAAAAAAGAAATAAAGAAATTTCCAAAAAATAAATAAATAAATAAAATAAAAAATAAAAAAAAAACAAAAACAAAAAAACAGAATATGGATCCATTCAGAGCCTACCTATAACCAGTGAAGTACTCAAAATTCATTTAAAATCAATAGTCAGAATAATACTTCAGCAGCTGAAAGCCCTCAAGGTAGCAAAGGGTCAGCTTGAATAAATATACCTTTTAATATATTGGTGAAGAGAGAGTGCAGATAGGAAAAAGATAAATTCAACAAGTCAGCACATAATTGCATCCATCAACGTGAAGGGGTTAGTGCAGTTTTGTAGATTATGAAATCTTTGAGATATCACATTTTTCTAGGTCTTTGGTCTTTTGTTTTCATTTAGCTTCTTTCTTTTTTATGATGTATTAAATTTTTTATAAGATCCACTTTGCTGTAAGGACAGATTTGATCATTTAACATTGTATTATCAGGAGTAAGCCCACTAGACCATGTATTCTAGGTAATTTTATTTTATCTGGGAAGTATAATTGAAGAAGTGCATTTTCAATGTTAGAAGATCTCTAAAATGGTACCTAGCATGAACCTTGGTGAACTGGATACAATCCTACTTAATAGTGCTTTTGATAGCATTCATTTAAACTCCAGTGCCAAATTCAGGAGAGAAAGGACTTTGAATGAAATTAAATTCTAGTGGAACAAGGAAGGTAGCATGTACTACTTTTTTTCAGAATTGATGACAATCTTAAAATAGCAGATTTGCTTGAATTTAAGTAGTATATTCATGGAAAATGAGTCATTTTTGTATAAAATAAAAACAAAACATACATATGAATAGTTGTAGAACTTCCAGAGAACAAGTACCTGGTTCATCTTTCCTTTATATTACTGGAACGCAGTCTGAAATGTTTTCTAAAAAATGGTTTTTAAAATATCAGCAAAAAGAAAAAAATGGTCAAGTGATTTGATTAAAGTTCTAATAATTATGTGATTAAAATACAATTTAGTTATGGGTGTTTTATTTTTTATTTAGCCTTTTAAAATGCATACCTATAGGGCATAATACAGTTACTTTATTACCATTATAGAGACTGAGTCACCTGTATTTACCATAAGAACTAATTAGTGCAAAAATAGAATTTAAAGATATTTACCTGTCTTGGCAAAGATAACCTCGTAGGTGGCTACATTTTGGAGTGTGAATTGTTTTCCCTTCAAGCACAAGAGAAAAGTAAAAACATGATTAACACTAAAGTAAAATGGGCAAGCATTATATTTAAAAATAACAAGATTTGTTTTTTCTCATTATAAAAATAATAAGCTGGCGAAGACATTTGCAAGAGCCACACTATCACCTTGCATGGACAAATTTTTGTAGACTATGAAAGTTTGTGTGTCTCCGTGTGTCTGTGAGTGTAGGGAGAGGAGAGGTAGAAGGAGGGAGAGAAGAGCATTTGAGAGAACCATTGAGGAGCAAGAAATGGGTAGTGGGTAGAGGGGTTAAATAAAGATACACTTAGGCTATTTGTTTTTCTTTCTTTTTTTAACTATATTTTATTGATTATGTTGTTACAGTTGTCCCACTTCCCCCCTTCTCGCCCCCCACCCCCTTACCCCCCTTTCCCCTCCCTTTAGTTTTGTCCATAGATCATACACAT
>PVJI01014955.1:0-42576 GCA_004026765.1 Micronycteris hirsuta
AACAATAAAGTAATTAAAAAAAAAAAAAAGAAAGTTATATAATGTCTAGTCACTGGGTTGTACACCTGAAACTAATATTGTATATCAACTGTAAATGAGAAATGGGAACATCATGCTATGTGATCAAGCCAGACACAAAAGGACAATTATTGTATGATTTCACTTACACAAAGAACCTAGTCATCAGATTCATAGAAACTAGAATGATGGTGCCTTAGGCTGAGGAAAGGAATGGGAGTTAGTATTTAGTGGGGTTTCAGTTTTTCCAGGTGAAAGAGTTCTAAAGATGGATGGTGGTAATGGCTACACACTGTGAATGTACTAAATATCACTGAACTATACACCCGAAAATGGTTAAGATGGTAATCTTATGTGTATTTTATTACAATAAAAAAGGAAGGTAAACAAATAATGTGCCAGTAAAATAATTTTAAAAGTAAGCAACTAAACAGGATGTGGTGTCCTGAATTGCCTCCTAAAACAGAAAAGTTCATTAATGAAAAAAATGGGCCAATAGCCTGTAGTGTACTTAATACTAATGTGCCAGCGTTAACTTCTTCGTTTTGACATATATACCATGACCACATAAGATGTTAACGTTAGGGAAACTAGGTAAAGGGTATACAGGAACTATCTGTACTATATTTGCAAGATTTCTCTAAATCTAACACTATTCCAAAATAAAAGTTTATTTTAAAATAAGTTTTAACCCTGGCTGGAATGGCTCAGTTAGTTGAGTATCATCCCACAGACCAAAAAGTCACAGGTTCAATTTCTGGCCAGGTTGCATACCCAGGTTCCAGGTTCAAGCCCCAGTGGGGGTGCATACTAGATGGCAACTAATCGATGTTTCTCTCTCTGTCTCTCTCTCCACCCCCCTCTGAAAGCAATGAAAAAAAAAATGTCAAGTGAGGATAAAAAGTGAGTTTTAAAAAGCAAGCAACAACTTAAAAAAAAGTTTAGAATTCCTACATAGAAGACAAAAAAAATGCAAATATATTAGAATTAACCAAGCAAGCGGGAAAATATGAACACCTATACAGACAGCTAAAGTAGATGTGAAATGTTTATTGTACTGTTCACTATTGCCTAGCTATTTTCTCCTAATCCACTAATTGCAAAAAGGCGGGTTGTTGAAATATTGCAGTACTATTTCCTTAACGATCCTTTAAGGGTGCTTTTTTTCACTCAGATCACAAATGTTTATTATTGTGGATACAGCGTAAACTTCTTTCTGACAACTCATGATTTTATACCTTTGATAAATGAATTATAAATTTGCGAGCATCCTCTTTTGAGTCAATAATGAACCCCAGACAGCCTTGACTCACTGAACCACCTTCCAGCTGTGACATAGGGGCACTGAATATAAATTTATTTAAGGGTATGTAGGTACCTGTACAAATGTGGTAGGTCACTTTAGCCTCTGGAAGCCCATGTTCAATGTGCTGTAATTGTTAGAGAAAAAAAGATATGAAACTTCATCAGTCACCAAGTGGTGGGAAGCAAATGGTCAAACACCTTGCTGCATTCTGAGTCTATTTAAATACTCAGAACAAAGTGAAAACAAAGCTTTACTCAGAAAGACAACTTGAAACAATGAAGTTTTATTTCCCAGCCCAGCTTCTTTTCTGTTAAAGGCCAACTATGAAAAAACTGATATGACTTACAGAAGCATAGAAAATACACTGTGGCTTTTTACTACGCTGCACAAGGGATAAACGACAAAGGATGTTGTCTCTTCTTTCCTTCCCTTCGCTGAAATCAGAGGTCTACGTATCGAGGGGCCTGCAGCCGCAGGTGTAAGGGGTTAGGATTCAAAGGTGCAGCTTGCATTTCCTTTCTCCACGACCTAGGGTCAAATAGTTAGCTGCTTTGACCATACAGAGACCTCTTCATTTCTCTAGCACAACATGAACTTGACGTGAAGCACTTACACAAGGAGTGGTGCAGACAAGGCAGCTTTATTGTACTTTGGGGAAAAAAATTTAATTCCATTTAGGACAAAGGAAAAAGTGCCACTGACACTGAATAAGCAACACTGCCACCTAGTGAAATGGTGGCATACCACCAGGGCTTCTAGGACCAGTTATGAAATGTGAACAGATTTGCTGGTTTAAATTTTCACCATAAAACATCACTTTTGATAAGCTGGACTCAGAGAACCTCAGATTTTAAGAAAAGATTTTTATCTGTAAAATGCAAAAATGTATGTGTTTTCTTTGCATTTTGAGTAAAGAGTTTAAGGTTTTTTTTGTTCAGTTTTTTTTTAAACAGACCTGCAAATTAAGCCTCAAAGTTATGAAACATTTTGGGGCAGCCTGCCTTTTGAACATCCATCACTCTTACAATTTGCTTGACAGTCTAAATAGCAACCCCTAATTATTACAGACAGTTCATAAAGAAGAAAACTTCAACTGTGTAAGAACTACATTTAGTCATTTTCTCCTTCTAGTTTTACAAAATAGGGTGCTAAGTATCTGCTCTTCACTTACATGAATTTCTGGAAAAAAGCATTAAAAGGAACCAACAGTTATGCATAAATCACATTACCGAACTCATTGCGACTACACAATAACAATGGCAGATACTGGTGTGAGGATGTGGGAGTGCTGTTCTTAATGAATAGTAAAGTAATTCTCAAGGCTTTAACTCTCCTTTATACCCAGTTGTTGCAGTAAGTGTGTTGATTTGATGACTTCTATGAGCATATAAATGGGAATATTTAATGAACACCTGGCTGAAAAAAGAAATAAAGTTGTAAAAATAACATATTGTTAATAACCGCAATCTCAAATTGGCATCTCTGCTGCTAATGAGATTTTAGATTCTGGGTTAAGTGCTCTACTCGTTGGAATATCCACAATGGTTATTGATCAACACTTCTGCACTGCAACATTTCTGGTAAAATGGTTGGAAGCATTCACGGATTCTAGAATGCACAAGTCTGACACCATCTCCATCAATCCATACTCTTGGCAAATAATAAATTCAGTCAAGGATTTCAGGAAGCAAAAAACTCTGAGAAAGAGGTATACAAATGTAGGGTAAAAAAGTTGAAAGAAGACATCTTCAGGTTGCATTTTTTTTTTTTTGGTAGACACAACTGAATGTTTCAACTCTGAGAACCTGAGATTGTCCAGAAAAACCGAGTTCTGAGTGTAGGACATTAGCCATTGCAAAGTCAGAACCCCGTGTTTTGCGTTCCCCAAAGCAGCATGAGCGAGAGAGTGGGCAGTCCCTGAAGTACTTACTGTACCTGAAAAAGGTTGTTCTTTTGAGGGTTGGTCTCGACTGCCTTGGTGTTCACAATTTGTAATAACCCCCCAGCCCTCTCATCTGAAGCCGTTCTTCATTGCATGTTCAAGTCAACTGCATCTTGCACACAGGCAACTACATGGGCAGCCCTGAAATCAAAGCAGTAAGAGCTGCTAGGGGAGAGCCTTACATGAACTCAAACCTGATACCAAAGTCATCTCCAAAAAAGTTTATTAGCATGATTAAAAACATTTTCTTGAATAATGACAGAAAGAATATCTAAACATGAAAGCATACCAGTGGCTATACCTTATAACCAGTATTTGCAACTGAATGAATGCCTTTATTGCCAGTCTTCATTTTATTAAAAACAATCAATACTTAGTGTCTCCATTTGGAATCATGGCTATTGCTTGGACTGGGAGGTGTCCCCCACTACAATTAAGTATAAAAAATAGCTTCCGTAATTGGAGTGAGACCTGCATTATTAAGAACTGATAAAAATCCTCAGAGTTGGGTTTTTGTTTTTTAAAAAACATTCATTTTACACACTACAAAGAAATAATTAGTATTTTGGCTTTTTAAATTCCTACATGATATTTAGAACGACAGTCCCCAGAGGTCCCCCCTTCATGTAATAGAGAACACAGACCCTTTCCAGGAGGATTCTGCAGACTGCGGCCTCCACGGGTTTACACTGGTTTGAGCACAAAGACAGCGTCATCTAGAACGTAGTAGTCATTATACATATCCCCTTCACACAGGTATGGCAGTCTGGTGAAAGCTTCAATAACAAAACCCGCTTTCCTGAAAACTTCAGGCAGACTATTCACTTGTTCTTCCCAGTTCTGCCCCTTGATTTCCAAAATTTCTGATGGTTTCTCCCACTTGCCACCTACTAAAACAAATAAAAACATTAAGTTAAATTCTTGAACATGTAAGTTATTTAAAGAGGGAAGAAGGGAAGATTCTGTGCCAAGCACTGGGTGCTTTGCTGACTCACCTGCCAGGCACCCTGAGGAAGGTGGGCGGAGACAAGGCACAGGCTGCGAAGGGCTGAGGAAGGAGCCCGAGCTCACAAGGCCAGTGAGCGTCAGAGCAGAAGGTGGTGTCAGGTTCATCTGGACCCAAAGCCTGTGCTACCACCTTCTCTGCAGAGTTTCAGATACCACTCTCCCTCCGACTGATCCACCAGGGTATAATGGTTAATGGTTTGTACAACTGCTCATTAAATACTGAACACTGAAGCAAGGAGTAACACATATTTGAAAAAGGGTTTGGGGTAAGTGCTAAAAAAATACCACTAATGTAACAAACTTATGCAACATTATTAACTACAGAGGTTTGTGAGGCTGAAACTAAAACTAGGTTAATGCAGTCCTTTAATTTATAAAAATAGACAATCTGTGTGTTTTTCAAGGGAAGCTGATCCACTTCCTAACTTATCAGAACGAATTCATAAAAGTTAAGCTCCAGGATCATAGAGAGGCAGAACACTAAAATGAATGAGTCACCACAGTACATCTTAGAACAGTGACTGGAGTCAATGACAGTCGTTTCCATGTCTATGAGCATCAAGTGTGGGGGAGGCGGGTGGGGGAGGAGGAGGATGATAAGGTCTTCAAGTCACATACACACCAAGTATTGATTCAAAAGAGAGATACATACAGATAATGGCACATATAAATATGAGGTGCCTTTGCTATGGTGATATAAAATAAACACACATATACTAAAAATATTACTAAATTCAGATTGGGAATAACTTTCTGTAAATGAGAAAATATATAATTGACAGGTGCCAAAAGTACAAACACTATAGTGGAAAGATTTTCATTCTTTTCAGCGGCCTAGCACCTGAACCTTTCCCAGAGTCCTGGTGGCAGGCAAAGCCTGGGAAGCAGCTTTCCCCAGCCTTTCTTGCCACTAAGGCACTAGGCACCTGGCTGAGCTGACACACTCTCCTAGCCCTGGGATGAAGAGCCAGTAACCCAGGAGTGGGGCTCAAAGCTCCTTCTCTGGGGGCGGAGCAGTGGTGGTGAGCCGAGGCTGGGCCAGCACTGAGCCGTACTAAATGAGGCTGGTCCACACCACCTGGTGTTTGGCGTGGTACTGTGAACTTCAGATGAGTCTGATGGAGTGATGTGGGGCATTTTTCTTGGTGAGAGTCGCAGCCCCCACATACGACTCTCTGGTACTCCCAGTGACTCTGTAACCACCCATCCCAAATCCTTTCCATAAGTTCCCCTTTGCTTAAGTCAGCAGAGTTATTTTCTGCCGCTTACAAAGAACTTCTAAGAGTTGGGGGTGCAGGGCTGGGGAAGGTATAGAATGACAAAGGTTCCACACATCTGTTTCACAGCACATTAAAAAGGGGTCACACAAAACTGGGCACAACTACTTAATGGCACACAGCTTATTTTTCACTGTGCTGCGATACACTTATTCTTCACTAATCTTCCCGTTGTCTCTATATGAAGACACTTCCTTCTGCTTCTCCATTCCTAGCAGTTACTGGCCCAGCACTGAGCACACAGTAAGTGCCCTAGGACCAGAAGTGACAGCTCTGGAAATTTAAAGGATCAATTATCTGTCAAACAACACTCCTTCCTGGGAATATGCACAAATCACAATCTCACTCAAACCATCTAACACCTGTGAGGATTTGTAAAATCCAAGAAAAATTTATCATATGAACATTTTGAAATGTGCTCTAGGCTAAAATCTCAACTTTAAATGGTGAAACTGGGTTACAAACAATATTTACACAATTTCAAAAAGTTCCTGATTATGGTTCCTTAATAAGAGTTCCTCTCTTCAGTTCTTCCTTTCTAAAAAGAGAAGAAAAAAAAAAAGCCAACTCTCTAAATGCATACTCCTCACCACACATACGCGGAAATGGAGGCTGTGAGCGCAGTCAAGATCATTCTCGGTCTGGAAATCGGTCTGATTCTGTTTTATGTCGGTAAGGTTCTTTTTTCTCTCTCTCTCTCTTCATTTTATTTAAATCAACTGCTAGTTTTTGCCTAACGCACTTATATTTTAAGCCCCTACAGATTAATTTTTTCATGTAAACATTATGGAAATTGTCTAAAGTGGTAAGTTTCCTTTTCCCCCAGGAAAATAGGTGATAAAAGAATAGCTGAGAAAGTTTCATGTTGACAAAAATTTTCTTTTGCTATTACAACTGCTTTATAGAGATAGCACCTCACCAAAGAATTGAAATATTCCTAAAATCCCATGTGTTAGTAATCAACAATTTACTTCCCGCATGGTGAGCTCCCAAACTCACTCAGCACATAGAGGTACTGAACAATACTTGAATACTTTCAGGGAACAATGCTTCTGAAAAGCCAAATTTCTGTAAATTAGATGGTAATTATCTGGGGAAAAAATTTTTCATGGCTCCTTTCCAGAAAATACCATCCCATAATATATCCATTTTTTAAAGTCTCCCTACATGTTTTTCATCCATGAAAAAGAAAGTATTTTCTACCTCACAGTTCTAATAATTTCATCATAGTTCTAATAAATCTAATGATTTCAGATTTGCCCACAAAATTTGGGTTGTAGAGAAGGCAACAAAGCCTCTTAATTTTTTCATCTGTGAAATATATAATTTTAACAGTGGTTATTTTGGGTGAAAGAACTATGAGTGATTTCTCGCTTCCACTTTCAGTAATATTCTATATTTTTCTATTAAATACACATTACTTTTATAAACTTTTAACTAGTGTTATTTTAAAGAAGTATCCTGATCTTTTAAAGATGTACCCTGAAAGATACGCAGCTGCAATGTCTGGGACCCGCCCTAGACCACCACGGGAGTGCGGGAGCCAGCCAGGGGCACATCGAGCGGGGCTGGGCCGGCGATGGCGCGGCGCTCACTGAACTAGCCTGCTACCGCTTCTGCATGTTTGAAATTATCATGAGAGGCTTTTATTCAGTGTCAAAAATTAGTTTTCCACATATTTTCTACTTTTGTTTTTAAAAGTAGTAATCTTTTTTAATCCCCTCCACCAAGGACATAAACATTCAACTTTTTCAGAGGGTTCTGTGCTTTAAAAAAATCCTACAGAACATGAGAGTTCTTAAAGAGAAATTTTTCACAGGAGCAGGCTGCGGTGTGGCATATTACCCAAACTTCTCTTTCTTGATAGATGTTGCTTAACTGGTGTGGGGGAGAAACAGAAGTTTCCTCATAAGTCTGTACTCTCATAGGAAACCCTACAACTGGTTTGCTCCCACACAGACTCATTTCGTAGAACTGGGAAATGGGCAGAGACATAAAACTCCAGAGTTGCAAATATTTCTTTTACCATGGGGCATTAGCTCTCCAAGGAGAGTGTTCAAAGCCAGCTTCTCTTTTAAGAACCCCATAGGACAGACGACTTGGAACTGAGGCACTGTTGGTTAATTCTCATGTTTTGAAAGGCCCAATTCCAATTCAAACTTCCAAGATACAACGATCATTCATTACACGCTATACAGTGTTTGTCTAGGCTTCTACAGTGGCAGTCTGGGTAGGAGGCATGAGGGACTATTTATGAGACTTAGTTGTGAACCCAGTACCTTCAGCTGGTCTTCTCCAGGTGATCTAACCCTCACACATGATTTATATCCATCAAGTCACTAAAAAGCTCCCAGCTCATGTCAAATTGTACAAATACTACAATTAAAATATGGTGAGAACAGACGTGCCTCACAAGACCTGTAAGAAAATGTTAAGTGACAAAAGCCCATCTGAAACAAAAGCATCAGGCCAGCTGGATGATTCTTCTATTTCATTTACAGACTCACACAAATAAAACCATTTGTAAACACACAACCAGGCAGAAGTCAAGCTAAAAAATGGCAAAAATTTAAAAAATAGGGCAGAACTTCCACTTATAAACACCTGAGTGGTTTTCCAGCTTCACATGCCTGGGACAAGGCCAAGGTAGGGTCAACCCGTGTGACTTGGAAAGCAGCACAACATGGTGGAGAGGGCCCTGGCCTGGGTGTCCAGTCCCAACCCTGCTAATGTCTTGCTGGGACATCCACAATTATCTCTGAAATGGGAATACAATACCGCGGAAGTAGGAAAAGTGGTACGGGCAGGAGAAATTCTCTACCTGTTCTTAAATATTGGGTTGGCCAAAAAGTCCGTTATGTTTTTTCCATAAAATAAAAGATACATTTTTCATTTTCACCAATACCTTTATTGATTTGGATATTTTGAGTATGTCGGCTACCTCCCGCTATTGGCTACTAGTGGGTAGAGGTCAGGGGTGCTGCTAAACATCTTCTAATGCAGAAGACAGCCCCACAGCAAAGAATTATTTGGACGAAATTGTCAACAGTACCAAGAAACTTCGCAAATCACTTTTGGAACATTTGATAAGTCACAGCATCTTCTCCATACACTGCACAAATCTTTTTTTGCATTTCAGCTGCATTTTTACCTTTCTTGATATAATAAAGCATAATAAACCAAAAGTTGTGTATCTTCTTCCATCTTCAATATTAAAATGGCTGCACAAAAAGTCACCAATTTTGATGAGTTTTTTTAAATACACGACAGCTGTCACAACAGAATCTAACAAAATTGATTCAAATGAAGTTAGAGACAACTAAGCACTACTAGAGCCATTGTATGGAAAAAATGTAAAGGACTTTTTGACCAACCTAATACTTCCTATGCGTAACCTGAGTAAATCCTCCTACTTCAATGGTCTTAAACATCCCACTGCCCCACAAGGTGCAGAATACCACCCCATTCTTCTAATGAGGAAGCTGAGAGGCACAGACCATAGAGATGGCAGAGCTGGGACCCCAACTCAAGTCTGTGCGCTTTATCATGACACTGTTCATCAAAGAAGCTACAAGGGACTGCAAAACAGCGATAAAGATGCAGGAGAAATCAGTTTGCTTGGCCCAGACATGGCCCACTCAGGTGGCATTTCCCCAGGTGCACACCTTTCTTTTATAGTGTTTCCCATAGGACCAGTGTTTCACAAAGGGACAACTGTGAACTGCCATGAATTCCTAGCAATCCCAACCCCAGCAAGGCAAAACCCCCAAATGCCTGCTGCTCAGGTGGCTCAGCCATGGAAGCAACAATGGCCTGAGGGCACTGATCCCAGGACCACGCTGAACACAACAGTCCTGTAAGGCCAAGGGTACAAATGAGGACATGGGCTGTGAGAGATCCCAGGAAAGCCTGTCAGCCGGTCCACCAAGAGTGAACGTGGGGACTCTGAACTTCTCACCTGGAACTGTGGCCACCTCTGGCCCCAAGGCTGATCCCACTGGAACTTTTCTGAGGCTGTACCCAAGTAACCAGACATCACTGTGAACCAGCAGGTTAGGGTCAAGAAACACGGGGAGTTAGGAAAAGTGAGGACCATCGATGTCTTATTTTTATAGTCTTGTTTGTGCTGGGAGTTAAGGTTATAAAAAGAAATTTTGAGTTTCTAAACCCACAAATGTTAGCAAGATAGAAGCACAGGCTGTCTTCCTCCCACAGGTACTGCGGGCGAGTGTATGACCTCTGTCTCTCAACCATCTGTCCTCGAAGTGGACTACACTCAAGTGGCTGTGACCGTGCCCTGCACCTTCTCCACAACGGGGTGCCCCCACGAGCAACCCAGCAACCTGTGGTTTCGCTATGGGGCTCACCAGCCAGAGACTCTTTGCTTGGATGGGTGCACAAGCGAGGCAGACAAATTTACAGTGAGAAAGGACCTGGCACAAAACCAGGTCTCCCTCACAGTCAACAGGCTGACGTCCAATGACAGTGCCATCTACATCTGTGGGATAGCCTTTCCAAGTTCCCAGGACCCAAGGGCCAAGCAAGCCGGAGCCGGGACTGTGTTGGTGGTGAGAGGTCAGTCGGTCATGGCTACACTCTGGTACATTGCATTTTCTCAGCCAATTAAACGCATCACACAACTTACACACACAGACTATGACAGTACTCTACTGGCTTAATACTCTAGCCAAGGAAGGGCCATGACCGTAGCACAAGCAGACATGCAGTTTGATTAAAAAACCACTGTGACACCCTTTCCAGCCTCTGCAAAGTCAAGAGTACGTTGAGCACTATGTTCTATCCCCAAGTCCAGATGTTATTAGTGAGGGTGACCTTTCTGTCTATTATGGTAAGCGGTGTGATGTACCAAGGCCAAAGGGAAATGTGTGATGGTTACCATCAGCCTTCTCAGGAACTGGCCTGGTCTTGCACCATCTAGAACAAAGCACTGGAGGAGTGTATACACAAGTGATCATAAATTGGACCCAGAAAAAATATGTGTTACAGAGAATAAATACAAATTTGAACATAAGCCACAGCAGTGTCCCTGACCCTACGGATGGACAGAAGAGAAAGGGACTGGAGTGACTATGGCTGCTTGAGATTTGTTAAAACCATGACAATTTCTTCATTCAAGTGAGGATATGGAACTTAAGTCCTATATATTAAGAAATTATATTTTAAAATTTCAGGAAAAATGCTGCACATAATTCTGGGGAAAGGAAGAGAGGGCAGTAACTCCTTGACTTTTTTTATCTCTTCCCTTAAAAAGGACTCCAGTATGATGAGTACTGAGATCATGGAAATGTGAACTCACTTACACAGGACTTTGAGGGCCTGAGCTCTGCAGTGTTAGAATCCCCGCTTTCAATTACTAGGAGTGTTCCTGGGGCTTTTGATAGTCCACTGCCATTTCACCCTATTTGATTCTCGCCTGTAAGATAAATCATAAATGAATTAATATACATAAAGCACTTTTAATGGTGCCTGGCTTATAGCAAGTACTTGGTAAATGTTAGCTACAGATATTAAAACAAAAACACAACTTTGGAGATTTGTATAGCTAGCTCACTGCATTAGTCTTCTACTAAAAAAAGTTAGCCAAAAGAAAAAAGTGTTTGAAGATGATAAAGGTCCCAAAACTGCAATCTCATGTGAAGAGAAATTCTTGTTTAGGAGCAGAAATGAAAGTATCACCAATATAGACACAAAAATTTCCTGCCTTTTCTGTAGAACTCCTAATTTAGCCCTTGAATCATTTTTAAAAAGCTTTACAGATCTGTTAGTTTCAGAACAAAAGTGTTAGCTTCAGTGTCGTACGCACTGAACTCACAAAATAAGCATCTGTGGGATATTTAGTTTAAAAGTTCAGGTTATTCAGATAATGACTACAAATCAAATTGTATTTGGTACTTCAAATAATCAAGTACTTGAAGACATAGTATGTTACCCATCCCTATGTAGAGCACAGGACACTTCCTATATAAGGAGAGAGAAATTAGAATGGGAAAATGGATTCAGTAATTCTACCTCCAAGACTTTATTAGTGAGAAAAGGGGAACATGGAACGACACCTGTCTTTTAAGTGCCTAGTGAGCACTAAGATCCTCAGTGCATGGCCTTCTCAGGTCCTTTTAGAGACTGTGCTAGTCAGCTATGTATACTGAATGGCTCATGGTTACAAATGTCAGTATTAACGAATACAGGGGAAATATCTCCTTCATTCCATAAACACACTCTTAGTGACACTGTACATCATTTCGACCAGAAGAAATCATAAAAGTAGTCCTGGCTGGTGTGGCTCAGTGGATTGAGTGCTAGCCTATAAACCAAAGGGCCACTGGTTCGATTCCCCCATCAGGGCACATGCCTGTTGTTGCAGGCCAGGTCCCCAGTTGGGGGTGCACAAGAGGCAACCACACATTGATGTTTCTTTCCCTCTCTTCCCCTCTGTCTAAAAATAAATAAAATCTTAAAAATAAAAAAGAAATTGTAAATGCCCTTGAACAACTGTCTTAAAATGTTTACCTAACTTTAAGTAATGCTTTATATAAAAAATGATTTTTATCATTATGGCAATTGAATTTTTAAAAATTTTTAGCTTTAAAAACAAGTAACATTTTCAGTATAATACATTTTAAAAACTGTTGAACTGGCATTAACTATATGATATACTTGAGTGTCTTTTGAATCAAAAGACAAAAATAAATTTTTATGAATCATCAAGCAGAGTAAGTTCATGTTTCACCTCTAAAATATAGTTTCAGTTAAACTTTAAACATATATTTGCAGTAATAAGTTTCAATAGTGACTGTGGCTCTCTCTGCTTTTGTAATTAACAAGAAATGAAAGGTCTACGCAAGGAACTACAGGGTCTCCTGATAGCTCTGTTATCACTGCTCTCCATCTACGTCGCTGGTGTGCTGCTGATCTTCATCGTCCTCTCCAAAGTAAGTCAAATTCCCTTTCATCTGGACTCCCACCTCTCCCCATGTGAGCCTCAGAAACAGCTCATCCAATTAGCATCTTCCTGCATAGATGCAGGAAACGTTGCCTGCAGGAGAGGTCATAGGAAAAACACATTTTCAACACAGAAATTATTACTGACCAGAACACATAATGTCTTCTCTTTAAAACCCAGTAATATGGGAATAAGGAAGCCTTCTCTATAACCACCTTATATGCTATCTTTCTGCTGGGGGTCGGGGAAAAAAGGTTTAAGAATGAGCAAAAAAGGGTGAACAAAGAGATTAGAAGCTGCCCGAAAATACTTTTAAAAGGCCTAAAGTTTTTGAAAAAGGGTATCTCCTGGCTGCTCATGTGCTATAAGCAGGGTCTGTATGTATTGTATCAGGATTACTATAAATCCAACAACCAACATCAGTGTGAGTTATTTTATTATTATAATATAAGCATCTCAAAAATGGCATAAAATTATTAAGTCTTACAGTATAGCAATAAATATTAACTTTCAATCTATGGTAGATGTCTGCCGCATTTGTTTTGAGTACATAAAGTGTCTTTTAAAACTTTCCTTTTCTTCTTGACAGTCAAAATCTAACACTCTAAGAAGCAAAGAAACAGAAGACTCACAAAAGGTACAGACCACTGCTTATAAAATATCTTTTTTTTTTAAGATTTTATTTATTTATTTTTTTAGAGAGAGGAGAGGGAGAAAGAGAGGGAGAGAAACAGCAATGTGTGGTTGCCTCTCACATGGCCCTCACTGGGGACCTGGCCTGCAACCCAGGCATGTGCCCTGACTGGGAATCGAACCGGGACTGCTTGGAATCCCAGCCCGCGTTCAATCCACTGAGCTACACCAGCCAGGCCTAAAATATCTTTTGATTGCGGCTGGTTGTAACTATTTCAAATCTGAAACAGTGTAAGGAACACAAAGAGCATCACGGTAACTTTCAACCACAGCTACTGCCTCCTATTGCTGAGAAACTCAACGATAACTCAAATGCTAAACTGGGATTTAAACTCAATAGTTTCCTGCTATAAATTCTACTTAATATATTCAAAATACCAGTTACGGGTAGGTGTGGGTGTGCTGGCAGGGGAGAGGGAACTCGGTGACATGCAATCTATCGCTTCTAGTCCTAAAACAGAGGACTTTTTTTTCTCATTTGTATTTACAGAAAAAGAGTGCTAGGCGTATTTTTCAGGAAATTGCTCAAGAACTTTATAATAAGAAACATATGGGAACAAGCCAACAACCTGTAAGTGTAAAGTATGAAAAAGATGTCATGCAGATATAATGCATATTTGACTAAAAAACTAAGCTAACAACGGCCGTCAATAATCACGGTTTCCTGTATAAGAGTTCAGAAGAGGACTTGAACAAAAACAATGAATCTTTATATAGAACCTGTTTTGATAAATACATCAGAAAAGACATCTGATACAATATTAAAGAGACCAGGCTGGTATCTCAGTGACATGGACTCTTTCAGAAGCACAGTGGGCACAGGCAATGCTTTCAATACAGACAAGGCTGCTTTTGTGGGTGGAAGACTACTTTGTGCAGTACGCAGGAGTAGGCATTGTATGCAAGTTGCAAACACCTGTGGATCAAGTTATAGAGTAAACATTACTTGCTGCTAATAAGGCAGAAATAAATTCACAGGAGCAAAGATACAGGTAATGAAAATAAAAGTTGACTATTCAAGCTTTGTGGTTGGAATGGTAGGAAGAATGCATTGACAGTAATACCTTCTGACAGTGTCTCTTTAAAGTCCTATGTAAACAGGTTTTGCAAACAGGATGCGATTTTAGAGCCAGTAGAGCAGATACTCAGTTTCCATGACATGTAATCAGATCATTCAGATTTGAATTAAAATAACACAAGGTAACGAACTTATGTACTACTGAGGATACTTTCTTCTTAAACAGCAGCCAAAATGGCAAACATAATAGGTTTCTGAAAGAGATACGGTTTCTAAAATCAACATTTAAAAAGAATTTTCATCCAGGAGAGAGTATCATCTAAGCAGTCGTTTCATCCTTCAATGTATATACAAATACATAAAGAAGTGGTCTGGCTACCTAAGATGCCACTCTGAATAATTACAAATGCCTGTTCACACTCCTCTTTTTCAGCAAAGAGGCAAAGGTAAGTGGCCTGAAGATATGCCTGCAAGTAAGAATTATAACATGTTCTAAGTCAGGATCTTAACAATGGCATCTGAACAAGATAATTAACTTTCAGCCCCCACTCTTACTCTAAATAGAGGAAAAACGGTATTTTGGCCTATAAGATTACTGGATGAGTAGTTAGGACCCAGAATGCAAGACGGCAGGCAGTTCATATGTTGCATTCAGCATGGCACCATTGGTTATATAACCTCAAACATTTACTATTGCAGGAGAAAGACAACACTTATGAAAACAGAAGAGCACTTGATAACTATGAAAGACCATAGAAATGGTTTAATTTTCAATTAAGCCCTGAAAATCCAGAAGTTAATGGACATACACCCATCAGGGCTTTAAAAATATAATCAAACATAAATGGAAAAGACAAGCGGCTACAAGAAAGAATGCCGAAATACAAGGAAACTACAACTAACGATGATTACCAAAATACTAAAACAGAATCAAACTGTAAACACTCTCCTAAATCACTAAAAGAATTCTAAGCAGTCTAACATTTTCAAAAATTTCCGTTTTTATAACATGCATCCTCTATGTGTTTTATTCAACATATGAGGCATGTGATGACTATTACCCTGAAGATTTGAAGCCACACTGCATGCCTCAGTCTTCAGTGGAAGTTGTGCAAGTGACAGGCCAATTAGACTAAGTTAGGAGGAAAGGAAGAAGAAAGAGAGGGGGGAGAAACGAAGGAAGGAAGGAAACGAGGGAGGGAGGGAGGAAGGGAGGGAGGGAGGGAGGAAGGAAGGAAGGAAGGAAGGAAGGAAGGAAGGAAAGTGTCAAAATCTGAGCTAGAGAAAAATCATATTGCAAAGTACCCTGGAGCAAAAATCATCTTTAGTACTGCCATGGGCAATGGTACACTGCACTCTCCTGCTGGGGTATACAAACAACTCACATTACACTGCCAACGAAAAGTGAGACTAGAATAGAACATAGTAAAAAGATGGTAGCTAAAATATAGAAAATCCAAAGCAGAAGGCCAAACAGAGAAAACCTCCAAACAAATACACCACAGCTGACTCCAGATACCCAATACCCAATAACCCCTGATTGGGGAATTATGCCCAATAACCCCAGAGAAGGAGTGGGCGACATCCTATACTTGACAGTGTCTTTGCCATAGTGATTTGTAACGAACCTAGGAGGGAAATACCAGATAAAGGGCTGATCCAGGAAGAATGTTTATGGAACTCATCACCTCACCAAGACAACATGCTAATGGCTTGTTCTTTGAAAATTACTTCAGTGCAAAAAATCTATTTAAAGTATCCACAAGTGTACATTCACTATTAAATATGAGTTACAACCTATTACTTTTACTTCATTAAAGTGTTTCTTTTTATTTATTTATTTATTTATTTATTTATTTATTTATTTATTTTTAGACAGAAGGGAAGGGAGGGAGAAAGAGAGGGAGAGAAATGTCAATGTGTGGTTGCCTCTCATGTCGCCCCCACTGGGGACCTGACCTGCAACCCAGGCATGTGCCCTGACTGGGAATCGAACCAGGGACCCCTTGGTTCACAGCCCACGCTCCATCCACTGAGCTACACCAGCCAGGGCTAAAGTATTTCTTTTAAAATGGTATTAAATGAGGTGTATTCTTATTTAAAAAGCTCAGATAGAATTTTTAAATATTTGAAGGTCCCTTTGAAAATGTTTTGCATGGATGAATTAAATCTGTGATCGCCAACTTGCCTAGTCACACACGCCAGGAAAAATGGAAAGAGAAGGGGGGAACATGTAAACTCATTTTATTTGTGTGCGTGTGTGTACACACACATATGTTGTATATAAATATAACATATGTGTGAGCATGTATATGTATGTATGTGTATCTATGTGTTAGACACCAAAATAGAAATTAAACAATTGGCATAAAAATATACAGTTGACCCCTAAACAATGCAGGCGTCAGGGGCACCAACTCCCCTCCCCACCGAGCGGTCAAAGACACATAACTTTGGACTCCTCAAAAACTTAGTACTAATAGCCTACTTTTGACCAAAAGAAAGCCTTACTTACAACAGTCAATTAGCACGTATTTTGTATGTTATACATATTATATACTATATTCTTACAATAAACTAAGCTTGAGAAAAGAAAATATTATTAAGAAAATCCTAAGAAAGAGAAAATACATTTACAGTGTATTTTCAATTCTTGAAAAAAAAATATGCATATAAGTGGACCCATGCAGTTCAAACCCATGCAGTTGTTACACGGTCAACTGTAATTAGAAATGCTAACATTTTCTTCCTATACCCAAAATAAATTGTCTTGTGTACTCCCTGGGGTGCGTACCCCCACTTTGAGACTGCTAGTTTAGATGAAATAAAAGAACTACTAAACAGGATGGCAAAAAAGAGTAAGCAGTAACACCATCCAAGTGAATAGAAGTGTTGAATTAGATCACTTACTTTTCATTTCTGAAAAGCATTACATTTTAGTACTTCCAGGGCAGAAAATAAACTGTTCTTTGCATAACTAACTGGCAGGCAAAATCCCTTAGATAAACAAGTATTGATATTTCATTGAGAATAAGCCTTACCCACTACAAGCAAGGACTACATTTTAAAGACTGATTTTTAAGCTGAAGTTTGGAATACACTTTCCCAAAGGAAGTAGTTATACCCCCTCAGGTTGTATATAAGAGTGCCTGATGTGTGCATAATGTCCATTCTTTTATCCACTATTTCTATTTATCCATTAGCCAACACTATTTATTGAGCACAATATTATTATTACTCAAAGGCCTCTGGATACTATCCTTGGGTCCTGCTGAATGTGTCCTTCCCAACTCCACCCTGTCTACTCTCTCATGCTTCTGCATACACTGTTCCCTCTGCCTACTAAAAGGCTTCACAGAAACAGAGCAGCCTGAGTGTCACCTACCACATGAAACCTTCAGTCACTCCCCCAAGGGGTTAATGGGTCTTTCCTAAACCCATAGTACTTGGTCATATTTCTTATCAGACTATCCTGCCATTGTCTGTTTACATATATCTTCTGCACTATTCTGTAAGTATTTTAAGGCTAGAAGCACATTTTTTCATTTATATCTTTGTATTTCCACTGCCCAGCACTGCCTGGTACATAGTAGGCTCTCAAATGCCATTATATGAATGAAACTGAACAATGTTTCTAAAGAAAAATATTTTTTCAGCACTTCAACCGAGATATGAAGCACATTCATTCCCTAGCCACCAGCCCTCACACCCCTATCCGTAAGGACTGTTTATTGAATTCCTAACAGTATTAATATTCCTACCATATGAGTATTCAGAATTTTTGCTGGAAACGATTACGCTATAGCTTTCTGGTTAGATGTGAGTTTGCCACGATAATGAAAACAGAATAATACTGAGAGAACTAAGAGAGGGAAACAGAGACACGGTTCTAGTGTCTACACACCCTCACAAGACCACTTAAACCACATACCAAAAGACGGTAACAGAACTTCAGAATAAGCCATTTCTTTCTCTCTGCTATAAAAGACTTGAGAGAATCTGAACCTCTGACTCATCAGCATATAGTTAAGTCTCTTTGGAGTTAAGTCACATAAACGGAAGGAAATGCAAACTTGAAGCCGAAGTTAAAAAGCAGAAAGAAGGCATCAAATTATTATTTTTATTGTTAATGGAGTTTCACAGGCAGATCTAAAACACATTAACAAATACTTCAAACTGAAGAACTGAGAACAGATGTGATCAATAAAGCCAAAAGAAACAAGTAAAAATGAAATAACAGGATAGGATGGGATAAAATAAATCTGATGTGTCAAATACCAGTGCTGAGACAAACACAACTGGGCTCTGCCCTACACATGAGATCATTTAATCCTCACGACATGCTTTACGGTAAGTATTAGCCCCAATTTTACAGACGAAACACTAAGCTTAACGAGAGGCCCAGGTTAGTAATGGCTGATCCACGTTTCTAGTACAGTTGCCCCTCAAAGACCAAGCTCTTTCCAGGAAACAGTCCTGCCAGAGACTTACTTGTATTTAGACTGACAGGAGCTTTTAGACTAACTGTGTCTAATTTAGCTAGAACAATGAGCCTGGAAAAACATGAGAAAATTGCCAAAGGCTACCTTTCAAAAAGCAGTAGGCCTCACTGGTGTCAGCCTCACTGATATCACAGGAGAAATCTACTAAACTTTCAAAGAAGAGATAACCACATGCCCTTTAAATTATTCCAGAGCATAAGAGAAAAAACTTCCAAATTAGTTTTTACAAAACCAGAACACTGATATTGAAAACGGCACAAATTGTATCTTCCAAATAAATGAAAGACCAGATACAGACCAACTATCATTCATCAATATTAATGCTAATATTTGTATTTAGAACTTTTGTAAAGACAGTCTAGTGACGCATAACAAGACTACTCTGTCTCAGCCCAGAACTGCAGGGTGGATATATATTAGAAAAGTGTTATTAATTTAATAAGTCAAAGGAAAAAAAAACAGGATGAGCACACCTCCATAGATGTTGAAAACAACCAGTGGAATATTCAATAGTGGTTCCTGATTTTTTAAGCTCTTAAGAAAACAGGATTAAAAAAGTATGTATCTCAAGACAAACAACAGCAATGTCAAGCCAAAAGACAGCATCATATTTAAAGTAGAAACATTTCATGAAAGTCAAAATCAAGACAAAAACTTCCACTGTTTTTAATGAACATTTTCTAGAATTACCTACCAATTCTAGACCAAAAGAAATGTCTGAAAATGAAAAGTAGCAAAACCATTTCTAAACACAAGAGAAACAATAAAAAAAAATATTGGAAACACTAAGATAATTCAGTAAGACAAAAGATAAAAAATCAGCTGCTTGTGTGTGTATACATGGTATTCACTCTCCAGCACACTGGAGGACCCACTTGGCAACAACGTGGACAAACCTGGAGGACAGGATGCTCAGTGAAGTGTACACACACCATAGGATCTCACTTGTCCATGGATCTAAACAAGCCTAATTCCTAGACCCAGACAGAAGAACGAGAGTTGTCAGGGGCTGGGGTGGGGGGGAAATGGGGAGATGTCAGTCAAACGTCCAGTTTAAGATGAGTAAGTTCTGTAGATCTAATGTACAGTAGACATTTAATGATACTGTATAGTATACATGAAATTTCCTAAGAGAATAAATCTCATCACACACACAAAAAAGTAACTACATGAGGTAATGTGTTCATTAACTTGATAGTGGATTTACAAAATGCATACATATATTAAAATCACCATGCTGTGTACCTTAAATATATGCAATTTTTATTTATTTTAGTTATACCGCAATAAAACCGGGAAAAAATTAAAAATAAAAAATATGATAGAAGAGAAATTTCTACTTAACACTTTTCGCACCGCTCATGAGTTTTCTCGTGTTTCACGTACCATCTGTTAAGGACCGCATCACGAGATGATTTAATTAACGTGCAGTTTGCCCAATATCGTGCGGTCCCTGGCGTATGTCTTAGAGATTTCTACGTGGTACAAAATGTGTTAAAGTATCTCTCTCTCTCTCTCTCTCTCTCTCTCACACACACACACACACACACACACACACACACAAACCATTAGAATAAATCTAAGAAAAATTGTGCTGGACCTTTGTGAAGAAAATTTCATGTTACTAAAGAACACAACGAATTGACCCAGTTGGAAGATACATCCTATTACTAACTAGGAAAGCTCAATAATCTCTAAATTAAGCTATAAATTTAATATAAGGGGAACCAGATAAGCTAATGGTAAAGTTGATCTGTTAAATAAATGAGGCAAGAAAAGTCTGAACAGGTACTGACTGAGGGCAAGCAGTGCTATGATTTTAAAACACATGACGACCTGCAGCAAGTAAAGTCATTTGGTACTGACACACAAAAGATCAATTTAACAGCACAGAACCACACACACAGGACTTTAGTCTATGATAAAGGTGGCACTTCAAAGCATTGAGCAAAAGATAATGATTCAGTAAATGGTGTTAGGATCACAGGCTAGCAGTTCCAGCCCTATAACTGTATCATACAGACAACCTTAACCCCTACTTCCTCCAGGTCTTTGTCACACTCTCTCAGTGAGGTCCCTCCCTAAGCATGCCCTTTAAGATTACAGCACCCAAAACCAACCCCAACCCCCAATTTCAGAAGCCCGTTTCACACTTTTGTTGTTTATTTCCTACACAACACTTACCACCAATGACATGCCATTTGTTTAATGTCCATCTTCCTCACTAGAGTGTAAGCTCCATGAGGGTGACTATACATGAAAGTTTTTTGCTGTGTCCCCAGCATGTAGGTACTCAGTAAATACTTTTTAAATGAATGAAACTATTCTGTGGCATACAGTATTCAGCAGCCAATTCCCTTTTTCTTGCTCTCTCTCTCTCCCCCCCCACCCCCTTTCTCTCTAAAATAAATAAATAAATAAAAAATTTTTTTAAAAGAATGCTCATGTCACTACTATTTATAAAGCAAACTGCTAGTGTCTGGAAGGGGCTTCCTAAAGTGGTTATGACACACCCCGTGGTGTGTGGGTAAATGTTTAGCAACCTGCTCCAAGTAGAGGCTACCTGTGGTGTGTGCCAGTTTCCATGGTGTAGGCACCTGCACCACGGCCAGTGGCAGTAATGCCCATGTTTACACCAAATTCCTGCCAGTATACTAACCAGTGCTCAAGAGCCAGTAAAACCAGCTCCAGCACACCACTGCTTACAGCCCAAGAATGACGGACACATATGAGGTCCACCTGGAAAAAGTCCAGCCATTGTTAATATAACAAGAACAGTTTTCACGACATTGATATAACCTGGCTGCAAAGGAGAATGGACTGGAATGCACATGTGTGAACAACTTCACTGTACTAGTCAGTGGGGACAGTAGATGTTGTTGAGTGAGCAGGTGTACTGTGTGGTCATTGCATTCAAAATGACTGAGCAAGTAGAGCAACAAATCTGCATCAAATTTTGTGTTAAGCTTGCACATTCCTCTGCAGAAACTATTCGGATGATTCGGAAGGCCGCAGCTATGGGCAACTGGTGATTGGCAGCTTCATCACAACAACACGCCCACTCATGCATCACATCTCATGCACAGTTTTTTGGTGAAACATCAAATCACCCAGATGACTCAGCCCCCCTATAGCCTACATTTGGTGCCCTGTGACTCTGGCTTTTCCCAAAACTAAAATCACCTTTGAAAGGGAAGAGATTTCTGTCCATCGATGAGATTCAGGAAAATATGATGGGGCAGCTGATGGCGATTGGGAGAACTGTGTGAGGTCCCAAGGTGCCTACTTTGAAGGGGACTGAGGCATCACTGTCCTATGTACAATGTTTCTTGCATCTTGTATCTTCTTCAATAAATGTCATATTTGTTGCCATATTACATGGGTGAATTCCTTCTGAACAGGCCTTGTATATATTGGTAAGGAATAATCTCCTAGATATGTTTAAGTGGCAACAAAGGTATTTATGATGACCTTTAATTATATAATCCATTTTTTCACGTATATACATACTTATATATGCATAGACTATCTTTGGGGAAATAGTCAATAAACCTGAACAAGATTGTGGACCTGGAAAGGATGAGAAACTGTTCATTACACACCCTCTTGCGCAAGCTGCTGGAATTCTTTTCTATCATGAATTAACTTTTTATGCAAATTACAATTTTAAAAAATTATACATCATTAAATTTTCAGTTTTGCAATATACTTCTCCTTTTCTTGATTACATACTTTTTACTTTTTTTGATGCCTAAGAAAATTCTCAGTGGATTTAATAATTCTTAACCAAAACTGGGTTAGTAAACCAAATAAACTGAAATTAGGCACATTTTGCATTTATTCCAAATTAACCTAAGTAACAAAACCATCGTAGTTCAAACTCGAGACAAATAAAAAAAATTATGGAAAGAAACATTTACTCTACAATTGCTTTTTGTTCAAAAATAAATTAAGCCAAGTATGCAAAGTACACTCAGCTATCCTTAGAACAGCCCAGTACTCATGAATTCACAGAAATTCATGATCACCTTGGACATCCCAGTCCTCACAGTGTCACCTGGAAACCATCAGGGTCTAATCAGTGACTTAGAGAAAGAAAGAAAGCCATAATAGAGTACCAAGGAGCAGTACACAAAATTTATAGGACATTCCAGGTAACCCACAGCAACAAAGCTGCTTGTCTCAGGTGTGCTACGTCACTGCAGACTCCTTGGACTCAGCAGGCAACTCTGTGTACTGACCATTAAGGAGCCTCTTTTTGGTCCTTACTGGAAACCGCCCTCTTGTCCAAAGTGACTCCTCAATTTTTAGTGTCAGAAATACAAGGATATAAATATCAGAGTCAAACTGATGTTTCTTCCCCTGCTCTTCCACCTCCTACTATGCCAGGAAGTTGCATTCAAGTTCTACCACATGTTACCCAACAAGGCACAGGAAACCAGGACCTTACAACCTGATGCCTTGTGACTGTGATGCAGAAAGACAGAGCTGAGGCTTGATTGTACAGGAATAGCACTGAAATAAGATCGGGTCGCTGAATTATCAAGAAGGACACTTAACTGGGTTTCTTACTATACAACACATATACAATACACAGGGACTCACCCCTAAAGCAGTGTTTACTTTACCATGACAAACAATTCAACAACAGAAATGTAAAAATGGACACGGGGTAGGGAATATCTTTCTACACTCTTTCCCACCCTTCCATGTCCAAAGAAATCCTCATTTGCCTATCATCAACACATACCTAAAACCATCTGGAAAATGTTAAGACAAGCATTAAATATCAACAGACTAAAACCTGAGGGGGGAAAAATAAAGACAAGAAGAAGTGAAGGAGCAAGTGAGTGGAAACACAAATCCATGGCCATAAGCAAACATGAATATTATTCCTTAGGACATAGATTTTCACAGATAGTCACTAATCACAATGCTTACAAAATATTCATGGATTTCTTAAAAATGCCTGCAAACTGCCCTGGCAGGGTGGTTCAGTTGGTTGGAGCCTCATCCCATATGCTATAAGGTTGTGAGTTCAATTCCCAGTCAGGGCACATACCTAGTTTACAGGTTTGATCCCTGGTCCGGTCACATACGGAAGACAACCAATAAATGTCTCTCTCTCACATTGATATCTCTTTCTCTCTTTCTCTCGCCCTCTGTCTCTCTGTCTCTCACCTCCAACCCTCTCTTTTTTCCTTTCCTCCCCTCTAAAATTCTAGCAATCAATTTATAAATATATCCTCAGCGAGGATTAAAAAACATTGTTTTAATGTCTGCAAGCTCATAGAGGTTTTTAAAAACAGATTTTATTGTTTTAAAGATTTTATTTATTTATTTATTTATAGAGAGAGGGGAAGGGAAGGAGAAAGATAGGGAGAGAAACATCAATGTACGGTTGCCTCTCGCAAACCCCCTACTGGGGAACGTGGCCTGCAACCCAGGCACTTGCCCTAGACTGGGAATCAAACTGGCAACCCTTTGGTTTGCAGGCCAGCACTCAATCCACTGAGCTACACCACCCAGGGTAAAAAATGATTTGAGAGAGAGAGAGAGAAAAACATTGATGTGAGAGACTAACATCAATCAGTTGCCTCCTGTACATGCCCCAACTGGGGATGGAATCTGCAACCTTACGATGTACAGGACAACGCTCCAACTGACTTAGCCCACCAACCAGGGCAGCTCTCACAGTTTCTGGACCTCAGGCTGAGCCAGGCAGTAACATTTTTCTTAAAAAACTAAAGATTTAAAATATTAACATGCACTAATTATATAATTAATAATTTTACATTACAGCACATTAACTTATAAAAATGCAAGGAGGCTTAAAGCCATAACTTTCAAAATGATCTGAAATGAAAAGCATATTAGCTAAAATTATGAGTCAATGTGATACTGCAATGTGAAGTCAATGTGAAGTAAATGTGAAGTCAAAGTAAATAAATATGAATAGGAAATCAACCCATTTCTTTTAATACATTCTTCATTCAATATTGCTGAAGGGCAAGTCCACGCAATCACAAAACCAAGTGTTACACAAAGAAATGATAACTGCTGGAACACAAAAGGGCAAAATGGACAACGGCATTTATCATTGTGAGAGTCTAGGACCAAAGATATAAAATACAAAACAGCTATGACATTCAGCAAGTATTATAGGTAGATTAAAAAGCATCATTTACTTCTTGACTCAGCTTATAAACTAATAAATAAATGGTGCAAGCTCCATTTAAAAGCACAAAATATATGCCCACGTTAGGCTTTTCATCTGGAGTGGGCAGACCCCACTGAGCACTAATTATTACCACTGCAGAGGGATTAGTGTTCCATAAAACCCACACTGAGATGAACATTCATCAGCTAGGTACTTTCCATGGGTAAACTGTATTCTTTAAAATTCCAGGCTAAGAAGCAGAATCACAAATAGCAGTAAACGCCTATGGTGGGGAAGAGGCTGCCTGAGCACACTCACCATTTTCCACGTAGGGATGAAAGGGTAAGACCAGGGCCAGGATGACCCTGCCTCTAGTTGGCTCCAAGACACTTCTGATATCCTTCAACAAAGTCAGGGGCTGATCACAGCGGTCCAGCAAATTCAAGCAGCTGATGACATCATACTGGAACCCTGTATTCTGCCATTCATTTACACCGAGCACTCTGGAAAAATCAGAGGGAACTGGATTGGTACAAAACTCCCTTAAAGTCATCTTTAAAAATAACTGAGATGCCAGTAAAGTCTCTTAACTTTGTCTTCTAAATCAAAGTACATTTAAAATCTTCATTTATAGGTTTTGAAGATGGCGGCAAGATAGGTGGGAGCAGAGTCCACATTCCTCTGCCCACTGGTGAAACACTTAGCTGATCTTCTGAGGAACAGAGCAAACAGCCAATAGTATCGCCGCATATATGAAGACTGGAGACCAAAATTTTACAGGACATTGAATGATCAGACAGTGAGGAGAGTGCTTTGGGACAATAAGGTCCCCGGGACCAGCTCGGGGACAAGGGCGGGCAGCAGCCCCAAGCCCCACACCCGCCGGGTCTGCTGCAAGATTCTTGGGAGAGAGCCAGGTTGGGCTGTGTGAGAGGCCAGGTGCTTGTTTGGACCAGCGGTCTTAAACAGGAAGAATTTTTCAAAAAGAAAAATAGAAAAAAAGGGTACTCCACAGCTGTTTGGGGAATTCTCCATAGCAGCCACTCACCTCCTAGGCCCCTGACCCTCGCAGTCCCCTGTCGGTGCTTGCCCAGTGATCAGTGGCTCAGGGTGGCCCACCCAGCACACTCCAGAAGAACCAGGAAGGTGCACAACCAGTGGCCCCAACCTGGCAGCAGCTCACCTAAACCCAATCCAGGGGAATTGGGGAATGTGAGCACCTGGTGATCTGTGGCCTGGGGGTGGCTCGCCCACACTCACTCCAGAAGCAAAGTGGGCAGTGCACACAGGTCTGCCGAGCTCATGCCCAGGGCGCCAGGGACAAAGCTCCTCCCACCCAGCCCCTGCGCCCAGAGCCCTGCAGGGCCAACTGGCTCTGTAGGAGATAGGTGGAAGTGCCCCGCAGTGGGGAGCTGCAGTCCACGGAAAGACTTGACTCAGTGGAAGGCTACACTACCTGGAAGGGGCGCTGAGAGTCCCTAGCATCTAGGCCAGCAAAGAGCAAGAAGGTAGTGTGTTAGTTGCCCCTAATTGGTGCACCTCAAGGACAGCCCAACTGGTGGACTAAAGGCCTAGGCTGGGCACAGAAGGGCACCTAAGAACTGGGCTGGAGGCGGGACAACATCAAAGAGTGCATCTCAGGAACGGAGAAAAGTGAAAGCAATACCTTCCCAGCATGACACAGCCAGGAAGACCAGAAGAACAGGCCTGACCAGTTTAAAGTCAGCAGAAGGCTTTTTTTTTAATTCCTTCTTCCTTTCTGTCCATCTTTTTCTTTCATTCTTTCTTCCTTCCTTTCCTGTATTAGTATTTGTTTCTTCCCTCTTTTATTTTTATTATTTTTTAATTTAAAAAAATTACTTTTAATTCCTTCTTCCTTTCTTTCCTTCTTTCTTTTTTATTCCTCTTTCCTTCCTTTTCTTTTTTTTATTCCTTCTCCCTTCTTTCCTCCCCCCACCTTTTTTTTCCCCTTCTCTTCTTTTCCCACAGGTGAGACATTAAAACCTGGTGCTGTGAAAACACCAGAGTTAGACACAAACAGGGGTCATCCCAAAAACAGAGACAGTGAGACAAATTTCACTTTGCTACTCCAGAGAACTTGCAAGTGGGAGCAGTGAACACCACCACACTTCCTGGAAGAGGAAATCCACCAAGAAAGGAACGACGAACAGAAAACAACTGAAGAAGGTGAAGAAGGTAGTGGAACTCACACTAACCTCAACCCAGGACCAACCTGGAAATACAACAAATTGGTGGAGAAATTACCCACAACAAACAACTGAACAAGAGTGAGAGAGAGGCCTTAAAACCTTGTTCACACAGAAGAATCAGCTTCAATACAACCTGTCCACACCTGCACAACAGAATACAAGGTATGGTGGACGGAGCGACCCTCAGTTAACCAGCTGCAGGAAAGGACCCACCAAAGAAAGACCCAACAACAATCAAAACCCAAAGACATACACAGAGCCAACATAAACGACAGTCCAAGACCAGCGAGCTCAGGAGATTAAGGAGACTACACCACTGAATCTCACAGGTGTTCCACCATAGAAGCTCATACCATAAAACCAGGGAGTCAGAACATATCAATTAAAGAAACAGTGACTACCAAAAAGAGTCTCACAAACAATGGGAAGACAAAGACACAATCCCCAAATGAAAGAAAAGGAGGAAGACCCAGAAAGAATGATAAACAAAACAGAGGCAAGTCAACTATCAGATACTGAGTTCAAAGCATTGGTCATCAGGAAGCTCAATGAGCTCACAGAGAATTACCAGAAACTACAGGGAAACTACAATGAACTCACTGAAAACTATATCAACATGAAAAAGGAAATAGAAACTATCAACAAGGGCCAAGAGGAAATGAAGAATACAATTTCTGAACTGAAGAACACAGTAGAAGGAATCAAAGGCAGGCTAAATGAAGCAGGTGATCAGATCAGCGAGCTGGAGGACAAGGTAGAAAAAAACTCCCAGAAAGAGCAAGAAAAGGAAAAGAGACTCAGAAAGAATGAAGACGGATTAAGGGAAATGCAGGACAACATGAAACGTAATAATATTCATATAATAGGGATACCAGATGGAGAAGAAGAAGAGCAAGGGATAGAAAATCTATTTGAAAAAATAACGATGGAAAACTTCCCTAATCCGATGAGAGAAAAAGTCACACAAATCCAGGAAACACAGAGGGTCCCAATCAAGAGGAACCCAAACAGGCCCACTTCAAGACACATCATAATTAAAATGGCAAAATTCCAAGACAAAGAGAGAATCTTAAAGGCAGCAAGGGAGAAACAGGAAGTAACATAGGAGGGAGCCCCGATAAGGTTAGCAGCTGACTTCTCAATGGAAACGTTCCAAGCCAGAAGAGAATGGCAAGAAATATTCCAAGTAATGAGAACTAGAGGCCCACAGCCAAGGCTACTTTTCACAGCAAGGCTCTCAATCAAGATGAAATGCCAAAGAAGGAGATTTCCAGACAAAATAAGTCTAAAAGAATATAATTCCATGAAACCAGCTCTGCAAGAGATGCTAAAGGGACTGCTTTAAGGAAAGGAAGGAAAAGAGAAAGAGAGAGAGGAACACAGGTACAAAAAAATGGCAATGAATAACTACCAACAATAATAACCTTAAATGTAAATGGGTTAAATGCTCCAATCAAAAGACATAAAATAGCTGAATGGATAAGAAAGCACGACCCACACATATGCTGCCTACAAGAGACCCACCTCAGGACAAAAGACCTACACAGATTGAAAGTGAAGGACTGGAAATAAATTTTCTAAGCAGACAGGAAAAAAAGCCGGAGTAGCAATACTCATATCAGACAAAACAGACTTCAAAAAAAGGGCAATAAAGAGAGACCCAAAAGGACATTTCACAATACTCAAGGGAAGAATCCACCAAGAAGATATAAACATTGTAAATATATATGCACCCAACACAGGAGCACCCAAATACATAAAGAAAATCTTGGAGGACTTTAAGAAAGATACGGACAGCAACACAATTATAGTAGGGGACCTTAATACCCCACTGTCAAAAATAGACAGACCTTCCAAACAAACTATCAACAAAGATATTGTAGCATTGTACAATGCCCTAGATGAAATGGATTTAACTGATATATATAGAGCCTTTCACCCCAAAGAAGCAAAATACACATTCTTTTCAAATGCACATGGAATATTTTCAAAGATAAAACATATGATAGGACACAAAACAAGCCTCCACAAATTCAAGAAAATTGAAATCATATCAAGTATTTTCTCTGACCACAAGGGACTAAAATTAGAAACCAATTCCCAAGGAAAAAAAACCCAAACACTCAAAATCATGGAGATTGAATAGCATGCTATTAAACAACGAATGGGTCAAGGATGAGATTAGGGAAGAAATCAAAAAGTTTCTTAAAACCAATGAAAATGAACGCACAACAACCCAAAAGTGATCAGACACAGCGAAGGCAGTCCTGAGAGGGAAGTTCATAGCGAAACAGGCCTACCTAAAAAAGATAAAAATATTTCAAACAAACAACCTAATCCTACGTCTACAAGAACTCAAGGAACAACAACAAAGACAGCCCAGAGAAAGTAGAAGGAAGGAAATAACCAAGATCAGAGCAGAATTAAACAACATAGAGACTAAAAGTACAATTCTAATGATCAATGAATCCAGGAGCTGGTTCTTTGAAAAGATAAACAAAATCGACAACCCTTTAAGCAGGCTCATCAAGAAAAAAAGAGAGGACCCAAATAAACATAATGAGAAATGAAAGAGGAACAATTACAACTGATGCCACATAATACAAAGGATTGTAAGAAACTACTACGAAGAACTGTATGCCAAAAAATTTGAAAACCTAGGTGAAATGGACAAATTTCTAGAAAACTATAATCTTCCAAAACTCAATGAAGAAGCAGCAGAAAGCCTGAACAGACCAATAACAACAGATGAAATTGAAGCAGCAATCAAAAAACTCCCAACACACAAAAGCCCTGGACCGGATGGTTTCACAGGAGAATTCTACAAAGCATTTAATGAAGAGCTAACCCCTAACCTTCACAGACTATTCCAAAAAATCCAAAATGATGGAAGACTCCCAAACTCTTTTTATGAAGCCAGCATCACCCTAATCCCAAAACCAGACAAAGACACAACAAAGAAAGAAAACTTCAGGACAATATTGCTGATGAACATTGACGCTAAAATCCTCAACAAATATTGGCAAACCGCATCCAGCAATACATTAAAAAGATCATATACCATGACCAAGTGGGATTCAATGAATGCAAGGATGGTACAAATATTGGCAAATCAATAACCATAATACATCATATAAAAGCAAAGACCAAAATCACCTGATCATATCAACAGATGCGGAAAAAGCATTCGATAAGGTACAACATCCATTTATGATAAAAACATTTAGCAAAGTGGGAATAGAGGGAGCATTCCTCAACATAATAAAGGCCATCTATGAGAGACCTACAGCCAACATCATACTCAATGGGCAAAAACTAAAATCTTTCCCACTAAGATCAGGAATAAGACAAGGTTGTCCACTATCACCGTTTCTACTCGACATAGTATTGGAAGTTTTAGCTACAGCAATCAGACAAGAAAAGGAAATAAAAGGCATCCAAATTGGAAGGGAGGAAACAAAACTGTCATTGTTTGCAAACGACATGATAGTGTACATAGAAAATCCTACAGACTCTGCCAAAAACTACTCGACCTAATAAATGAATCTGGCAAAACAGCGGGATACAAAGTCAATATCCAGAAATCAAAGGCATTTTTGTATACCAACAATGAAACATCAGAAGCAGAAATCAGGAAAACATCCCATTTGATATAGCAACAAAAAAAAAAAAATACTTAGGAATAAACCTAACCAAGAAGGTAAAACACCTATACTCAGAAAACTACACAACACTGAAGAAAGAAATCATGGAAGACACTAACAAATGGAAACATATACCGTGCTCATAGATCGGAATAATCAACATCATCAAAATGTCCATACTACCCAAAGCAATCTATAGTACCAATGGCATATTTCACACATATAGAACAAACACTTCAAAAATGTATATGGAACCATAAACAATCCGGAATACCTGCTGCAATTTTGAGAAAGAAGAGCAAAGTAGGAGGCATCACAATACCTGATATCCAACTGTATTACAAGGCCACCGTCATCAAAACAGCCTGGTACTGGCATAAAAACAGACAGATAGACCAATGGAACAGAATAAAGAGCCCAGAAATAAACCCAAGTCTCTATGGCCAATTAATTTTTGACAAATGGAGCAGCAGCATATAATGGAGTAAAACTAGCCTCTTCAACAAATGGTGTAGGGAAATCTGGGCAGCTACATGCAAAAAAATTAAACTCGAGCACCAACTTACACCATACACAAAATAAATTCAAGATGGATAAAAGACTTAAATATAAGTCGTGACACCATAAAAAGTCCTAGAGGAAAACACTGGTAGGAAAATCTCAGACATCCCACACAGCAACATCTTCACTAATATGTCCCCTAGAGCAAAGTACATAAAGGAAAGAATAAACAAATGGGATCTCATCAAAATAAAAAGCTTCTGCATGGCTAAAGAGAACAGTATTAAAATAAAAAGAGAACCAACCATATGGGAAAACATGTTTGCTAATGATACCTCAGACAAGGATTTGATCTCCAAAATATATAAAGAACTCATACGACTCCATTCCAGGAAGACAAAAAACCCAATTTTAAAAAATGGGCAAAAGACTTGAACAGATACTTCTCCAAGGCGGACATACAGAGGGCCCAGAGATATATGGAAAGATGCTCAGCATTACTAGCCATCAGAGAGATGCAAATTAAAACAATGAGATACCACCTCACACTGGTCAGAATGACCATCATAAACACCGCAACAGATAGGTCTTAGAGAGGATGTGGAGAAAAGGGAACCCTAGTGCACTGTTGGTGGGACTGCAGACTGGTGAAGCCACTACGAAAAACAGTATGGAATTTCCTCAGAAAACTAAAAATGGAAGTGCCTTTTGACCCAACAATTCCACTGCTGGGACTATACCCTAAGAGCCCTGAAACTCCAATCCAAAAGAACCTATGCACCCCAATGTTCATAGCAGCACAATTTACAATAGCCAAGTGCTGGAAGCAACCTAAGTGCCCATCAGCAAATGAGTGGATCAAGAAACTATGGTGCATTTACACAATGGAAGTCTACGCAGCAGAAAGAAAAAAGGAGCTTACACCTTTTGCAACAGCATGGATGGAACTAGACAGCATTATGCTAAGTGAAGTAGCCAGCCGGTGAGGAACAAATACCATATGATCTCACCTTTAACTGGAACATAATCAACAAAAGAACAAAGCAAGTAAAATATAACCAAAGACATTGAAATTAAGAACAATCTAACAATAGCTGGGGGGGAGGGGACTATGGGGAGAACGGTTTTCAGGAACTACTATAAAGGACACATAGACAAAACTAAGGGGGAGGGTGGAAGCAAGGGAGGGAAGTGGGTTTGAATGGGGTAGGGGGGAGGGGAGGGGAGAAAATGCAGACAACTGTAATTGAAGGATAAAGTAATTTAAAAAAAAAATCTTCATTTATAATCTGTATTCCCAGAACTAAAAGGGCCAGGCAAGAGAAAAATAGCTACAATATTTCTTTCTTTTTTTTTTAATATATTTCATCAGCCCAGCTGGTGTAGCTCACTGGATTGAGCACGGGCTGGGAACTAAAAGGTCCCAGTTCAATTCCCAGTCAGGGCACATGCCTGGGTTGCGGGCCAGGTCCCCAGTGAGGGCCATGTGAGAGGCAACCATACATTGCTTTTTCTCCCTCCTTTCTCCTCTCTCTAAAAACAAATAAATAAAATCTTAAAAAAATATATATCTATATATATATATTTCATTGATTATACTATTACAGTTGTCCCATTTTCTCCCTTTTATTCCCCTCCACCCTGCACACCTTCTCCCACCCACATTCCCCACCTTTAGTTCATGTCCATGGGTAAAACATACAAGTGCTTTGGCTTCTACATTTCCTATACTATTTTTAACATCCCCGTCTATTTTCTACCTACCATTGATGCTACTTATTTTCTGTACCTTTTTCCCCTCTCTCCACCTCCCACTCCCCGTTGATAACCCTCCATGTGATCTCCATTTCTGTGGTTCTGTTCCTGTTCTAGTTGTTTGCTTAGTTTGCTTTTGCTTTTGTTTTAGGTGTGGTTTTAACAACAAGTTTGCTGTCATTTTACTGTTCATATTTTTTTAATCTTTTTCTTAGATAAGTCCCTTTAACATTTCATATAATAAGGGCTTGGTGATGATGAACTCCTTGAACTTGACCTTATCTGGGAAGCACTTTATCTGCCCTTCCATTCTAAATGAGAGTTTTGCTGGATAGAGTCATCTTGGATGTAGGTCCTTGCCTCTCATGACTTGGTATACTTCTTTCCAGCCCCTTCTTGCCTGTAAGGTCTCTTTTGAGAAGACACCTGACAGTCTTATGGGAATTCCTTTGTGGGTAACTGTCCTCTTTTCTCTTGCTGCTTCTAAGATTTTCTCCTTATTTTTAATTTTGGGTGCCTCGGTGTGTTCCTCTTTGGGTCCTACTTCTTTGGGACTCTCTGAGCTTCCTGGACTACCTGGCAGTCTATTTCCTTTGCCAGATTGGGGAAGTTCTCCTCCATTATTTGTTCAAATAAGTTTTCAATTTGTTGCTCTTCCTCTTCTCCTTCAGGCACCCCTATAATTCGGATGTTGGAACGTTTAAAGATGTCCTGAAAGTTCCTAAGCCTCTCCTCATTTTTTTGAATTCTTGTTTCTTCATTCTTTTCTGGTTGAATGTTTCTTTCTTCCTCCTGGTCCACACCATTGATTTGAGTCTCAGTTTCCTTCCCACCGCTATTGGTTCCCTGTACATTTTCCTTTATTTCACTTAGCATAGCCTTCATTTTTTCATCTAATTTGTGACCAAATTCAACCAATTCTGTGAGCATCCTGATTATCAGTGTTTTAAACTGTGCATCTGATAGGTTGGCTATCTCTTCGTCACTTAGTTGTATTTTTTCTGGAGCTTTGATCTGTTCTTTCATTTGGGACATTTTTTCTTGGAGCACCTGTTGTATAGTAAGGGGCAGAGCCTTCGGTGTTCACCAGGGCGGGGCAACCAAAGTTGCTGCGTTGTGACACTGTCTGTGGGGAAGGGGTCGGAGAGGGAACAGTGCCGCTTGCTCTGCTCTCTGCCGGATTTCAGTCACTTGCTCCACTACCCACAAGCAAAGCGGGCCCTCTGGTGCTGATTCAGGGGTGGGTGGGCTTGTGTACATTCTAACACCCTGTGGGTCTCTCCAAAGAACTCTCCTGTGAGGCTGGGAGTTTCTCCCACTGCTGCCTCAACCCCCACAGATGATTTCAATCAATGGTTTGAGGCTTTACTTCCCTGTGCTGGAACCCTGGGCTGTGCAGTCTGTTTCACTCCCCAGCTGTTCCTTTATTGGCACGCGAATGTGGGACCGCCCACTCCACCAGCAGAAGGCTCGCTGGGTCCACCAGTCGCAGCCTTGCCTTGAGTCGTCTCTGCCTGGCTGCCCATCTCTGCCCCTCCTACCAGTCTGGGTGAATGTGTCTTCTTTAACTCCTTGGTTGTCAGACTTCCATACAGTTTGATTTTCTGTCAGTTCTGGTTGTTTTTTGTTTTTAAATTGTTGTCCTTCTTTTGGTTGTGCGAGGAGGCACAGTGTGTCTACCTACACCTCCATCTTAGCCAAAAGTCCCATATTTTTTTTTAATACTTACTTTATTGTTGTTCAGTTACAGTTGTCTGCATCCTCTCCCCTCCCCCTCCAACCCCACCTCCCTTCCCCGCCTCCCTCCTCCCCCTTGGTTCTGTCTATGTGTCCTCCATAGTGGTTCCTAAAAACCCTTCTCCCCATTGTCCCCTCCCCTCTCCCCCCTGGCTATTGTTAGACTGTTCTTAATTTTAATGTCTCTGGTTATGTTTTGCTCGCTTTCTGCTTTTGTTGATTATGTTCCAGTTAAAGGTGAGATCATATGGTATTTGTCCCTCACCACCTGGCTTACTTCCCATATTTCTTTAAATTTAGCATTTCACCTATTTCCAAATCTCAAACCATAAAATTTTCTTTACAAGAGCTAATCATATGTTTTATAAGTACGATGACATGGTGATAAAAATGATTATAAAAGTAGAGTATCAAATGCCTGAACATCAGTTAATGAACAAAGAGTCATACTTTCCACATTCACTGGTATTTAATCATAAAATATATATTTATGTTTTCTATTCCTAGGGTCCCTCCTATTTCTAAGAATGGCTAGAGGTAGTACAGATAATTTCCATTTATAACCTATAACCTTTTGAGCATATGTGTTCCCAAGAGAAAGATATTATTTCATACTCTGGGATCTTCATACCTGAATAATTTTATAGAAGAAAAAGCATAGAACATTCCATTAAAATTGTAAGTTCATGAAGAGCATAGTTAACACACCACTCTTAGCCCTCAATCTCTCCCTCTCTCCCCTCACCCTCTCTTTTTCTCAAAGAACATTTCTAGTGCTTTACAGTGTTTTATCCACAGAAAGGGAGAGATTGTATATGAGTTATCAAAAGTCTCTGTTAGCCAATTTTATAAATTCTTCACTCCTGCTTAGTTATAGCAATCAGAATATAGTAGGTTGTGCATGTTACAATAGATGGGGGGGAAAGAGACAGAAAAAGGATCTCTGGTGAAAAAAAAGTGTTTGATAATGCTGAGCAGATACAGTAGAGATAACCTAAAAAATTCTAAAAATATTATGAGGCCTGCTCAGGAACATTGCAAACACTTTCCTCCCCATACCTACTTTCAAAACACAGATGTTTTTCAAAGCGGGAGAGAGTCAGATTAGGAATTTAGCATAACTTAAGCCACTGGTTATAAAAAGTTAAACATTCCAAGATTTGAAATGGTGAATTAATTTCTAATTGAAGGAACTGTTGCAAGTATTACCACACAGACCCACCAGGATTTTATCAGAGACAGATTGCTGGAGTGAAGAGGAATCTTACAAATCACTTAGTTCAACATCATACAGACATAAATCTCCTATAACAAGTCCCTACATCTGATCTTCTCTTTCCAAGTTGTCTCCCATCCGCTCTTTTCCTCCCAACAGTCCAGAAAAATACTGCCAAGGAAAGATGATCTCTCTCAATTCCCATTTAACTGTAATATGTAAAGTTTTCTCTTTTTTAGTTTCTAACCATGGAAAAGTGTTTCTGATTCATATCCTTTAAATAATACGCTCTCAAAAAGAAATACATCTAAAACCAAGAAATATACACCAAACCATGTCTAAAAATTATACCTGTATTTCTTCTTTTGAAGCTGCCATATCATAGTCTCAGACAGCTCAGTGGCATAAATTTCTTCAAAATGAGGGCTCATGATTTTTGTGACTTCTCCATCTCCAGCACCCAAATCGAGCAGTCTGTGGGTTTTCCAGTCTGGATTAATTTTAAGCAGTTTCTGAAACTGATCTGGTGAAAACACAAACATTGAGCCTCTTCCTAGCAACCTGAGGCAAAAAAAGAGGACAAAAATGGAAGAGTCAATACGAGGTAAGTGCAGCTCATATACATATACAGGGTGACTTTGGTGACTCGATGCCAAGAGCTTTTTGAACTTACAAAATGTTTAGATTACATGATTAAAATACATGTAATATTTTATATGACTTATATGATTAAAAGCAAAGTTAATAAAACAAGGAAATAACTCCAGATGGCATCATTTGTCTTTGAAGTTGCAAGTAATACCCCAAAAGAAATGGGGCAAAAACAAGAATAAAAGATGAAAGGAGAAAAGAATGAGAGGGGAAGAGAAGATAAATAAACAAGAAAAGGTGAATGTGAAGAATTTATCTCAAAATAGGAAGGAAAGATGGAAAGAGTAACACAAAACATATTTATCATATGACAGACCAACAGAATTGGGCCAGAACACTAGCCAATAACACTAAGCAGAAAAACCAAATATGGAAGGAAAAGCCTTTATTAAACTAAACAATGGGTAAGAAAAAAATTGTTTTAGTATAACAGATTTTTAAGAAAGAAAAGAGTGGTCCTTGTGATATCAGCTCATTTGCATTAAGAAAGTAGATTCATACTCATATCAATGTGTTTATTATACAATTGGGTAGGTCCTATTATTTCTATAGAAGCTAAAAACACTCAATATCTTCTGATCAAGATGGAGGCGTAGATAAACAAGGCTTGCCTCCTCGCGTAACCACATCAAAATTACAACTAAACTACAGAACAATCATCATTCAGAACCACCAGAAATCAAGCAAAATGGAAGTCCTACAACTACAGAATTAAAGAAGAAACCACATCAACACTGGTAAGAGGTAGGAGGAGCAGAGACGTGGAACGAACTGGTCCCATATCCAAGTGTGGCAGATAAAAATCGGGAGGGATAGCTTGAAAGTGAGGGATTCCAGCCCCACACCAGGCCCCCCAGCCCAGGGTTCCACTGCAAGCAAGAGAAGTTGTCATAACCAGCAAGGGCTGAGGCTGCAGAAGACAGAAACTTTTGAAGTCCCAGGCAGTTCCTCTTAAAGGGCCTGCACACAGACTTACTCAGACTCACTAGCTCTGAGCTCCAGCGCTGGGGCAGAAGACTGAAAGGAACCAGAAATACAGGGAGGAACTGAATTGTGCTGGATCGGGGTGAGAGTTTGGGAGAAGCGTTCTCCCAGACAGAGTGCTGACAGTTTATTGTTCCTTTTCTGAGCTCTCCCCCCAGAAAGCTGACAGATGGGTGCTACATCTGAGACTCCATCAACCTGGCTCATACTGTTTGCCCAACCCTGGTGATTCCCTGATGCCCACCCCACACAATTTTCAGGCCCACCCAAGCTGTTTCCAGTGGCTTTTCCATATAAATGGCTTGTCTTGGCTCATGCTTCAGATTTACCTAAATTCTTTCAAACAAGCAACATTTGGTGTCAGTGAGCCCTGTACCTCTTGCTAAATGGTCTCAGGCCTGGCACTAGCAGCAGCTGACCTTGGTTCATACCTTGACCTCACCCAGGCACTCCCAAGAGTTGTAGCAACTCTACCTAATGCACAGAAACAAATACAGGGAAGCTCTCTAAATAAGAAGACAAAGAAATGTGGTCCAAATGAAAGAACAGAAGTCCAGAAAAAGAACTAAATAAAATGGAGATAAGCAATCTATCAGATGCAGAGTTCAAAACATTGGTTATAAGGATGCTCAAAGAACTTAGTGAGGACCTCAATATCATAAAAAGGATCCAGTCAGAAAAGAAGGGCACACTAATTGAAATAAAGAATCTACAGGGAATGAACAGTAGTGTGGATGAAGCTGAGAATCAAATCTCACTAAGTAATTTGGAATATAAGGAGGCAGGGAAAAAAAAAAAAAACAATCAGTAGAGCAAGAAGAAAAAAGAATCCAAGAAAATGAGGACAGTGTAAGGAGCTTCTTGGACAACTTCAAGCATACCAACATTCACATCATGGGGGTACTGGAAGGAGAAGAGAACAAGAAACTGAAAACCTATTTGAAAAAATAATGAAAGAAAACTTCCTTAATTTGGTGAAGGAAATGGACATGCAAGTCCAGGAAGCACATAGAGTTCCAAGTAAGATGGATGCAAAGAGGCCCACACCAAGACACATCATAATTAAAATGCAAAAGATTAAAGATAAAGGGAGAATTTTAAAAGGAGCAAGAGAAAAGAAGCTAGTTACCTATAAGGGGGCTCCCATAAGACTGTCAGCTGATTTCTCAAAAGAAACTTTGCAGGATAGTAAGGATTGGCAAGAAATATTCAAAGTCATGAAAAGCAAGAACCTACAACCAAGATTACTTTACCCGCAAAGTCATCATTTAGAATGGAAGGGCAGATAAAGAGCTTCCCCAACAGGAAAAAACTAAAAGAATTCATCACCACCAAACGAGTATTATATGAAATGTTAAAAGGTCTTCTTTAAGAAGAAGATCAAAAATATGAACAATGAAATGGCAATACATACATATCAACAATTGGATATAAAACACAAAATAAATGAACTAGCAGAACAGAAACAGAATCATATATACAGAGAATGTTTTGATGGTTGCCAGATGGGTTGGGGGATAGGCAAAAAAGGTGAAGGGGTTAAAAAGTACAAACTGGTAGTTACAGAATATTCATAGGGATGTAAAGTACAGCATAGGGAACATAGTAGCCAAGAACTATTGCATGACCTATGGTCATGGACAATGGTGAAGGGATGGCCTGAGGGAGTGAGAGTGTCTGGTTGGAGGGAGGAAAAATTGGGACAACTGTAGTAGCACAAATAAAATATATTTTGTTTAAAAACATTCAAACATACGAATGCCTTTGAAAAATAGAGACTGAGAGGATTTAAAAGGGAAATCAAAGAGAATCCCTGGAAAAGAAGGTAGAGATCATACAAAGTCTCATGGAAGCATCGTGTGGAAATGATTGCACTCCCATTTAGGACACGTTTTCTAGCTCTCGAATCCTTGTTTGTCTACAGCACAGAACCTCACATCTCTTTAAGTACAGAATGGCACAGGGAGCTACTGCTGGATTGGAGCCCTGGAGCTGTGCTGAACCATGGAAGGCCTTTCTGTACAGCTGAAGCAGCTCCTGAGAGCTTCCTCCTCGGACCCTGGGAACCAGTCTGAAGACCACTGGTCTAGGAAATGGCAGGAAAATCTGCACTGGACTGTCACTTTCTGGTAATAATTCTAAGGTACAATACATTTGTTATACAGGGACTGGAAAGATGTGTGCAACTTGGTGCTCCTGATAAGATCAGTTTCAGGAAAAAATTTAAACTATGGAGTTCATACAACAAACTTCCCCTCCCCTTTTCCCACTAATGAATGCCATAGGAGAATTTAACCAAATCTAATAATGTATTAACAGTAAATCTTCCACCCCAGAGAAATGCTAAAAGAAGGGAGTTGGGGGGACTCAGAGAGGAAATATGACGTAGTCCACAACACTGCTAACCAGAGAAAATTCTATCTTGGAAAGGCAAGTTATTTATAAGCCCCACTTGTTCGTATGTTCAAGTGGGAAAACAGGCTATAGAAAGCAGACCTGAGTAAAAGGAACTAGACTCACTGAAAAAGCTATACAAAGTTTCACATAGGAACAAGACAGAGCAAGGAGGTTACGAAGTCATAGGCAGCATGGCTAGAAATGCATGTGGCAAGTGTTGGTGCTGACTTGCCATAGGACCAAAAGTCAGTTGCAAAATAACTCTTCGGCTTCAAGTTTTCCAGTTATAAAATAACATGTTTCCCTAGCCATCTCCTTGGGATATAACAAACCTTGACAGGATCCTCATAAAATTCTAGAGTCAGAGGTCATCTGAGGTCAGAGCTCAGGAGGTCATCTCACTGGTCTACATCTAAAGGCACCAGAGAGAGAAGCGCTGCCCTGCTTCCAAAGACCATGACCAACTGAGGCTCCACAAAAAGATTAAATCTGTCATAAAATAAATCAAAATTCACTGAGCCCAGTGTTTCTCAGCCAAGACCAACTTTGTCCTCTAAGAGTCATTGGTAGTAGGTGGGAGAGTATGGGGTAGTCACAATGGCTTAGTGGGCAAGACCAGAAAAGTCAGACTTCCTGCAATGTGTGGGATAGTCCCACACAATGAAGAACTATCCCACTTAAAATGCTAAGACACTGACCTACCTCAACACAAAGTTTCCAGCAAACACACACCATGGAAAGGTCTGACTCTCTAATTTATCTTTAATTGCCAAAGTTAGTGAGATCCATGTGATTTGTTTTTAAGTGTTGAATAACCATCCCAGATTCTCTGGCCAAAGTCTAAGTTCTTTCCAGATTCAGAGTCTGTAGAGCAGGTGTGCTTCCTTAAAATATCCTCCTTATAAAATAAATGCCAACACATCTATCAAGTATCTCCTTACTTAGCCTTTCCCTTCTATCACAAAGGAAGTCTAATAAGCATCTTACCATCTTTAAGAAGGTGCCATAGTAATTACATCTGTAAGAGATGCCCATTCGTGGTAACAATCTTTCCCTGCCATGGATGTGCCAATGGGCTCAAAACTGAGAATAAGGACACAGGGCAAGAGTTGTTTTTGTTTTTGTTGGGTGAGGGAGGTGGAGAGAGGACGAAGGTTAAAAAAAAAAAAAAAGGTGGAGAGCTACAGACAAGGAAAGTCAAAAGGGATTTATTAACTGCACTGCCTCTCTTTGACCAAACTGTGAAATTCCACAGCAGGGAATTTTAACCAGGGTCCAATGGGGTAGAGATAGGGGCAAGCAGCTCAGAGTTTGCTATCTCCCCAAATTTTACGCAAAATGTTCAATGTAAAGACCGTGAAGAGAGGATTCCTACCTTTTATCACTTTCAAAGAGGTACAGAGCCCCAAAAAAGTTAAAAATCATTGCTACGGTGACTTGTCTGCTTTTCAATGAAAAAATAAATGGAACAGAGCAGAAATTTAATGCATCCAATTTTAGAAACAAAATATAAAAATAATAACTGTTTGCTGAAGCCAACTTCAGATAAGCAATGAAAAAATCAAGTAAGAAATCTTGAGAAATGGCTCAAGGTGCTGGAAAATATATGTAAGGAACAGAGACAAACTGGGGATACAGACATTCAGGGAACACTGGCTCCAAAGCAGTGGCTTTTAGAGGTCCAACAGGCTTGTAAAGCACTGAGCCCTGCTGCTTTTCTCTTTGGCGTTGTAGATTCTTGGGCCATGGGATGTTTGAAAATGTGGCCAAGAGATAAAAAGTATTCCTAGAGCTTTTTCCATAGATTTCAACAAGAGGGATAACCACTCTAGGGATAAAGAATTCCACAGTAAGTTTATAAAAGTCTGGTGAGCCTAGACATCTAAGAACAGATACAGGAGTTTTCACTCAAAACAAGCCATAACCCACTCCTGGGTTGAAATAGATCCTGCCAAAACTTGCTCCTGGGACATGTGCTTAAGGCTAAGATCTTAATCCTCAGCCTATCTCTGTTAAGGGTTTGGGGTCAAGTATCTTGCTTTGCTAAATCAGCAGCAGCAACAGTATCACCTGTCTAAAATGCAGAATCTCAGGCCCCACCCTAAACCTACTGACTCTGAATCTGCATTTTAACCAGATCCTCAGGTGATTCCTACAGACATCAAAGTTGGGAAGCACTGCTGTAAGTACTTCCCATCAGAGAAATGCATACTAAGACTAACGAGGCTATTTATCAAGTTATGGTGAACTTAAAAAGCCTAAGCACAGCCGGCTAAGACACTGGATCTACCGCCAAGGATTTCCTCTAGAGCAGGGGTGTCAAACTCATTTTTACCGAGAGGCCACATCAGCCTTGTGGTTGCCTTCAACGGGCCGAATGTAATTTTAGGACTGTATTGTAACAGGCAACCTCCCTGCTACTGAATCGCAGAGGCACCTCCCACCTGCAGAAGGGGGTGGGGGGCGAATGACGTGCAACCTCCGCGTTTGTACTCTGTGACCTTCATCCCAAGCTCATGTGCCTTTTCTTTGTCTCCCAAATAAGGATAGCTAGACCTGACTTCCGTTCCTGGCTCCTGTAATCTTCTGCCACATA
>PVJI01014956.1:0-42558 GCA_004026765.1 Micronycteris hirsuta
TCACCGCCACTCCCTATCACCCTCTGCTCCCCAGTTCCCCACTGCCTTTTCCGCCAGTCTCAGCCCTGCTGGTTCCCACTGGCCTCTCCGGTTACGCTGCCGGCCTGCGAGGTTCACCCATTGCTCGGGGTTGTGCTTTGGTTAGGCGCTCATGGGTTGAGTTCCTCCGGGCAAACTGCCTCTCACTCCGCTCCTCTGCTCGGTTCTGCCCCGCTTACCGGCCTGGATGTACGTCCTCCCCAACTTCCTGGGTGTCGGACTTCCCTTCAGTTCGATTCTGTCCATTCTGGTTGTTTATTTTTCACTATTGAGTTCGTTGTTTAAACTCTCTGGTTGTGAGCGGCGGCGCTGTGCGTCCACCTACGCTGCCATCTTGGCGGAAGTCCAGCTCCCTTAAAATTTTGATCAAGTATACGGAGTATAAAATTTACCACCTTAGCCTTGGCTGGTGTGGCTCAGTGGATAGAGTGCCAGCCTGCAAGCCAAAAGGTCACGAGTTGGATTCCGTGTCAGGGCACATGCGTGAGCTGTGGGCCAGGTTCCCAGTTGGGAGCATGTGAGAGACAACTGATATATCTCTCACGCATCAATGTTTCTCTCCCTTTTTTTCTCCCTCCCTTCCTCTGTCCTAAAAATAAATAAATAAAATGTTTTAAAAAATGTTTCCCCTTAGCCATTTGTAAGTACACAGTTCAATAGTGTTAGGTATAAACACATTGTGCAACTATTGCCCAGAGCTTTTTCATCTTGCCAACCTCGAGCCCTGTGTTCATTAAACAATCATTTCCTACCCTCCTCCCAGCCCCCAGCAGCCATTCCACTTCCTGTTTCTAAGTCTGTACCTCATCTAAGTAAAATCATACGGTATTTACTTTTTGCCACTGTTTTATTTCAGTTAGCATAATGTTGTCAAGGTTCATTCGTTATAGCCTGTGTCATAATTTCCACCCTTTCCATGGCTGATTAAAATTATATTATACATTATGTACGCATCATACTTTGTTGACCTGCTCATCCATGGATGGACGTTTGGGTTACTTCCACCTTTCGGCTAGTGTGAGTTAGTGCTGCTGTGAACAGGGGTGTGCCAATCTTTCTTGGAGACTCTGATTTCAGTTCTTTGGGGTATATACTCAGTGGGATTGCTGGACCATACGGTAATTCCATTTTTAATTTTTCAGGGAACCGCCATACTGGTTCTCATAGTGGCTGCATTTTACATTCCCACCAGCAGTGCACACGAGTTCCAACTTTTCCACATCCTTGCCAACACGTGTTTGGGGTTTTTTTTACATTCTTTTCTTTTTTTTTTTTTTTTTTTGAGAGTGATCATCCTAATGGGAGTGAGGAGATATCTCACTGTGGTTTCCACCTGCATTTCCCTGATGATTAGTGATATTGATCATCTTTTCCTATGCCCTTTGGCCACTTGTACATCTTCTTTGAAGGAATGTCTATTTAAGTCCTTTGCCATTATTTTTAAATAACGGATTATTAAAGTGTAATTCACATACCATATAACTCACCCGTTTAAACTGTATAATTCAAAGATTTTTTGGTGGGGAGGAGGGTGGGTGAAGGTGAAAGAGGGTAAAAGGGGAATAAATGGTAATAGAAAAAATACAATAAAGCCCTGGCTGGTGTAGCTCAGTGGATTGAGCACGGGCTGGGAACCAAAGGGTCCCGGTTCGATTCCCAGTCAGGGCACATGCCTGGGTTGCAGGCCAGGTCCCCAGTAAGGGCCATGTGAGAGGCAACCATGCATTGCTGTTTCTCTCCCTCTCTTTCTCTCTTCCTTCCCCTCTCTAAAAATAAATAAATAAATAAAAATCTTTAAAAAGAAAAAATACAATAAAAATAAAAAATTTAAAAGGATTTTTGTATAAATACAGAGTTATCACCATAATCAATTTTAGAACATCTTTATCACCCCATAAAGAAACTCCACACCCTTCGGCTATTTCCCCCCAGGCCCCACACCCCTCTGCCTTCCAACCTTAGGCAGCCACCGGGCTACGCCCTGTCTCTGTAGATTTGCATGTTCTAGATGCTTCGTAGACATGGAATCACCATTGTGAGGGCCTTGTGACTGGCTGCTTTGACTCAGCATCACCTCCCAGCGAGAGTGGTGACCCACATGTGAAATACCGTTTCTGAGGGAAGCTCCTCAGAGACTCTATGCCGAAGCTTTTACGGGGCTGGTCCCGCAGGCACCCTCTGCCTAGGACATACCCAATTCCCAAGCTCCCAGGAGGAAGAGAGCCGCGGTTCACCACAAACTGTGGTGTTGGTGCAAACAGTTGAGGCACAGTGGGCTTCTCTCGTCTGTTGGGGTGGTGGGGACTCTCCCCAAATCAGGCTCCCAGAACCTGGCCAAGGGCCAGCCTGCAGGTTGGATTTCAAATGACAGCATTCACATGGGCCTGCTGTGGTAACTGTTTTCTGCACAGATTTTGACAGGAATTCTACTGATTCTGTGGGTCAGTCGGAGATGTCACATGGGGAGTCGCCATCTTAGCAGTGTGCAGCGTTCCAGTGGACAAGCAGGATGTCCTTCCGTTTACCTAGGCTTTTCACTCCGCTCAGTGACGTTTCCGCTTCCAGTGTCCAAGCCTCGCACTTTTGTTAAATTTGTTTCTTAGTACTTTATTCCTTTTGATGCCATTATAAGTGGAATATTCTTTTTTTTTAGAGAGAGGGGAAGGGAGGGAGAAAGAGAGGAGAGAAACAGCAATGTATGGTTGCCTCTCACATGGCCCTTACTGGGGACCTGGCCTGCAACCCAGGCATGTGCCCTGACTGGGAATCGAACCGGGACCCTTTGGTTCCCAGCCCGCGCTCAATCCACTGAGCTACACCAGCCAGGGCAAAGTGGAATATTCTTAATTTCATTTCAGATTATGTCTTGCAAGTGTATAGAAATGCAGTGAAATTCTGCACATTGGTCTTGTACTCTGCAACCTTGAGCTCCTTCGTTACTCTAACGACTTCCTCTGTGTGTAGATTGTTTAGCCTGATAATATGGTGGAATACATAGACTGATTTTTTTTTAACTAGCCTTGAATCCCTGGAGTAAACCCCTTCCGGTCATGGTGTATAACACTGTTTATGTTATGCCAAAGTCTGTTTGCTAATAGTCCATTGCTGGGGATTTTGCGCAGATTTGCACTTTGCCTGTTATTTGGGTGTTGGTTGTTGATGACAATGATGCATTGCAGGAGTTCTGTGCATATTCCAGATATTAACCCTTGTCGACAGGGTTTGCAAATACTTTCCCTCATTCTGTAGGTTGCCTTTTCACTCTGTTAATTGTATTCTTTAATACACAGGTTTTAAATGTGCATTATTTTCTTTTTGTTGCTTGTGGTTTTGAAGAAATCCAGTGGCATAATGCTGTCTCCCTGTATTTTTTTTTTCTAAGTTTCCTTGGTTTAGGTTTTTGATCCATTTTTAGTTTGTGGATGGTGTAAGGCAGGGGTGTCAAACTCATTTTCACCAGGGGCTATATCAGCCTCGGGGTTGTTTTCAAAGGGTTGAATGTAATTTAGGACTGTATAAACGTAACTACTCCTTAACAGTTAAGCGACAGCTCGGCTCTGCTGCCGGGTAGAAACAAGGTGGAGGGTCAGATTCGGTGCGCGGGCCTTGTGTTTGCCACCTGTGCTGTAAGGTATAGACCCAGCTCCACACTTTGAAACGTGGGTATCCAGTTCTCCCAGCACCATTTGTTGAAAAGACTGTTCCTTCCCCAGTGAACAGTCTCAGTGCCTTGTTGAAAACCACCTGACCATGTAGTTGAGGGTTTATTTCTGGGCTCCCTAATCTATTCCTTCTTTGCTTCTTCTTTTTTTTCTTTAAGATTTTATTCATTCATTTATTTTTAGAGAGAGGGGAGGAAGGGAGAAAGAGAGGGAGGAAAACATCCACTAGTTGCCTCTTACACGCCCCCCAGTTGGGGACCTGGCCCTCAACCCAAGCATGTGCCCTGACTGGGAATCGAACCAGCTACCTTTCAGTTTACAGGCCAATGCTCAATCTACTCCTTCATTGCTTTTATGGCTGAATAATATTCCATTTATGGCTGTACCATTTTTATCTGTGGTAAGCCTAGTATTTATTGTATCTTGGTATCTAATCCGTGGGTGTGGTGGCAATGGGTGTGTAGATCACTGAGCCCTTGCCAGGAGCCTGCCTCCAACCACAGAACACTGCACCATCTGGACGTAGTGTCTGCTGTGTCTGCTTGCTTTGTCCTTTGTTTTATCTTCGTCCACTCTGCAGTGTGATGCTGGAATTTCGGTGAGGTGAAAATCGGGTACATCTACCACAAGGAAAGCTGGCCGCCCACTCCCGGCAAAGACAAGCTCCATCGCTGGGTCTGCGCCCTGGCACAGCCCTCCCCAGACCTGAGCATCTCATCTGTAGCCCGCGCACAAATGCTCGGTGGTGCCCTGCACATCTGCGGGTGCTTTCTAGTTTTTACAGCAGACTGACTTCTCTCTGGTTTATTCTCGCCCCGCCTCATGTCAAGCTTCTGGCACACAAGCTTAATGTTTTTTTTTTGTTTGTTTGTTTTGTTTTCTATTTTTTAAGGAAGAAGAATACTAGCTAACATTTTTGAGCTCTTCCTAAGTGTTTTTCTGTGACACGCACTATCTCATGATCTCATCTGATACGTTCCTCACAGCAGCCCTCCCACTCGGGGGTACTGTTATTGAATGAGGAGGAAACTGAGGTTCGGAGGACTTCAGTAACTAGGCCAAGGCCACGACACTGGTTGAGGAATCAGCAAATGCACAGCACAGGGAGTCTGTTGTACGGAGGGTCAGCTATCTCCTGTCCTAGCGACAGTTGGCCTGGGAGCTTCTTGACAGCGCAGCCCCCCACTGTTTTCTTTTGTCGCTGACTTCCAAAAATACCCCCAGAGATACAGCCTTTCCTCCAGGTGCAATGCAGATTCCAGGACTGGGACTCTAGCGTGTGGAAAGGAAAAAGCTGATTGCTTTCTGCCCTCCTCCCCTGCCTCGCGTGGGAAATTCCGCCCTGGGAGTAGCGGCCGTCTCCAGGGGCGGGGCTCCGAGCCGCAGCTCCGCCCCGGGTTTGCAATAGCTCCCAGGCGGGGAGCCAGCGCTGCCACCCGGTAACCTCTCCGTTCCTCTTTTCGGCTGCCCAGCCTTTCCGTGGACTTTTCGTGCCCCCAGCCGCATCCTGGAGGTGCTCCCCTGCAGCGGCACAGAGCTCAGGGCGCCCCTTTCTCCGCGGACTCACCCCTCGGCTGTGCTGATTGGCCGCCCCGGGACTACCCCGCGGGCAGGCAGGGTCCTCCGCCCCGCGGAAAGTTTTCTGTGTCCGGAAGAAGTTGGACGTCCGGAGACTCCGAGGCTGCAGGGCTCTGCGCGGCCATGGAGGAAGCCCCTTTGCGAGAGGAAGAAGAGGAGGAAGAGGAGGGGGACGAGGCTGGGCCCGAGGGTGCTCTGAGCAAGAGCCCCTTCCAGCTGACTACCGAGGATGTGTACGACATCTCCTACGTGGTGGGCCGCGAGCTGATGGCCCTAGGCAGTGACCCCCGGGTGACACAGCTGCAGTTCAAAATCGTCCGCGTCCTGGAGATGCTGGAGACGCTGGTGACTGAGGGCAGCCTGACCGCGGAGGAGCTAAGAATGGAGCGGGACAGCCTCCGGAAGGAGGTGGAGGGGCTGCGGAGACAGGGCTCGGCGGCCAGCCCGGAGGTGAGTGCGAAGAGAGGGCGCCCGCCACACCGCAGCGGAGGTGAGTGGGGCAGCGCCCATAGGCAGGGAGGCCCCCTTCCAGTCTTGAACATCCGCGGCCCTCCGAGCAGATCACTGCGAGGATCCAGCCCTCGGATTGGCAACACTATGATTGTAAACATTTACGGAGCCCTTACCACGCGTGCGTGCTGGGCCCTGTGCTGAGTGTGTCCTGAATCGGTGGCCTGTGGCCCTTTTGACCACTACCAAGAGCAGCGGTTCTCACGTTTTAGCAGGCGACGCAATCACCAGGGTGTTCTTTAAAACCCAGACGGCCGCCCGGCCCCAGTTTCTGATTTGGTAGGTCCCAACTGTGACCTGAGAATGTGCATCTCAAACAAGTTCCCAGATGATGCAGATGCTATTGGTCTAGGCATCACACTTTTGAGTATCCTTGGCCTTGATTAAGAAATAAAATTTGCCCTGGTTGGTGTGGCCCAGTGGATTGAACACTGCCTGCAAACCAAAAGGTCATTAGTTCGATTCCAAGTCAGGGCACAAGCCTGAGGTTAGCCAGGTTCCCAGTTGGGGGCATATGAGAGGCAGCAGATCTCTCTCACACACTGATGTTTCTCTTCCTTTCTTTCTCCCTCCTTTCCCCTCTATCTAAAAAAAATAAATAAATAAAATCTTTATATTAAAAAAAAAAAAGGAAATAGCCCTGGCTGGTGTGGCTCAGTGGATTGAACGCCCACCTGCGAACCAAAAGGTCACTGGTTCGGTTCCCAGTCAGGGCACATGCCTGGCTGGTAGGCCAGGTTCCCCATTGGGGGTGTACAAGAAGCAGCCCATCCACACTGATATTTCTCTCCTGCTCCTTTTCCTTCCCTTCTCTCTAAAAATAAATAAATAAATAATTTTTAAAAAATTCTTCCCTGAGCGGGCTCTCTCATTTAACCCCCATACTATATCACTATATCAGACACATCTCTCAGAAAGGGAGGCACAGGACAGGTAAATAATTTACATAAGGACTCAGATCAAGTTAGCAGTGGAGGCAGGGTTCGAACTCAGAGATGCTGGGTCCAACCATATCGCACTTAAATAGGCCTTTGACCTTTTTGTTGCACTAACACTCGATGAGTGACTGCTCTGTGCGGCTCAGGGGCCGTGGGAGTAAACCAGACCAGGCCCCTGCCTTTGCAGAGCTCCCGTCCAGTGGGAGAGGTAAGAACTCCCACAGATCTCTGACAGCCTCACTGGTACACTTGTGTTTCTCCTACTCATTAGTCATGGTGACAGTTGCATTCACAGAGGAGGTTCTGCTTTTGCACCCTTCATATCATGATGAGTAGTGGCTTTTGAGATTCAAGAACAGTTAAATGACTCGCCCCTCATCGCTTAGCTTGCATCTGTGCTCTGCCTATCCCCTTAAACTCCAGGCACAAGGATGTGGAGGAGTCCCACCGTGAACCATGGACAGTGTGGTCCGCCCAGGGGTCAGTGACTTCCCGCTCAGGGCACAGTGGACACGCTTCGTCAGCCAGCAGATGAGATGGCACACTTTCCTCCCGAAGCACAGTCTTAGGGACGACGCTGGGAGAAATGGCAGAGAGAACGAATGTTTACTGCCGTTGGACAGTTCATACAAATATGCCTTATTTGTTTTTCTTTTTTAATTATTAGTTTTCCTTGTGATAAAGTACACACAAAATGTACCATCTTAACCATTTTAAAATTCAGTAGCACTGAGCACATTCCCATGGTGGTGCAGCATCATTGTCGCCCTCTCCAGAACTCTTCGTCTTGCAACACTGAAGTCCCCTCCCCTCCAGCCTTCGGTAACTACTGTTCTACTTTCTGTTTCTATGAATTTGCTTATTTTAGGTACTTCCTATAAGTATGCTCGTATAACATCTGTCCTTTTGTGACTGGCTTATTTCACTCAGCATAATATTCCGAGGTTCTCAAGGGTCTTCTATGTTGCAGCGGGTGTCAGAATGTCCTTACTTTTGAAGGCTGAATAATATTCCGCTGCATGGGCAGGCCACACCTGTCAATGGACGTTTGGGTGGCCTCCGCCCTTGGTTGTTGTGAAGAGTGCTGCTTTGAACGTGAGTTTGCAGACACCTTTTTAAGTCCCTGCTTTCAATGCTTTGGGGCATGTACTCCAAAGTGGAATTGTTGGACTGTATAATCATTTTATTTTTAGTTGTTTAAGGACCCGCCGTCCAGGTTGCCATGGGGACTGCGCCGTTTTCCATCCCTACTCACGGCGCAGGGTTCCAGCTTTCCCACATTCTCGTCCACACTTGTTATTTTTGTTCTCGTTGTTTGTAGTAGCCACCCTAATGGGTGCCAGGCAGTCTTTACCTTTTTTAAAAAAAATTTAAGTTTAAAATATAAAAGGTGCAACTCCCTCCTTGAAAAACTCCCTCCCAATCTCTCTCCCCCTCCAGTGTCCTTCTTCCCCTCCCTGGAAAAAATGTGAACGCTCAGTCTCTTGTATAGCCTTCCAGAGATACTTTATGCAAACACATGCAGATATGAATATATTTTCCATATTTTACACAAATGGTGTTATAATATATACTCAGTTCTGCCTCTTGCTTATTTTCACTTAACATAGCATGAAAGTTGTACTAACCCGAATATAAAGAGCTTCCTCATCCCTGAATGGCTTTTGAAAAGTTTTGAAAACTTTTATTTATTTATTTATTTTTAGAGAGAAGGGAGGGAGAAAGAGAGGAAGAGAACCATCAGTGTGTGGTTGCCTCTTATGCTTCTCCTACTGGGGACCTGCCATATGCAACCCGGGCATGTGCCCTGACTAGGAATCAAACTGGTGAACCTTTGGTTCACAGGCCCACACTCAATCCACTGAGCTACACCAGGCAGGTGAAAACTTTTTTGAATACTGTACAAAAAATACTTTTGCACAGTATTACCAGTGGTTCGGCGCAAGGGTTCTGGAGTTTGGGGGCATCAGCCAGCTCCTCAGGAGCTCTGGCTCTTTTCTTGGAGAACGGCACTTCTGCTTCCTGATGACCAAGCCACCACTTGCAACACCAGGGCCCTGGGAGTAACAAAACCAGAAAACTTCCCTCCTGGGACAGAGAGTCCATTCTCGTGAGGGAAACTGCATAAGTGACGTCTTTCCCTGCAGATAAACCTGGGGCCAGACAAGGTGGTGGTTGACCTGAGAGACCCCAACCGCCCGCGCTTCACCCTCCAGGAGCTGCGGGACGTGCTGCAGGAGCGCAACAAGCTCAAGTCCCAGCTGCTGCTGGTGCAGGAGGAGCTGCAGTGCTACAAGAGGTGCGCCCTCTGCCCTGGGGCCCCGTGCTCCCTGATGCATTCTGTGTTATGTGTTTGTTCTTTTTTTCAAAGATTTTATTTATTTTTAGAGAGGGGAAGGGAGGGAGACAGAGAGGGAGAGAAACAGCAATGTATGGTTGCCTCTCATGTGGCCCTCACTGGGGACCTGGCCCACAGCCCAGGCATATGCCCTGACTGGGAATCGAACCAGCGACTTTGGTTCCCAGCCCGCGCTCAATCCACTGAGCTACACCAGCCTGGGCAGTTCTTACGTTCACTCAACTGATTCATCCAAGCCCCATGACTCCTGGCGGTGGGCGTGTAGCAGGGACCGAAAGAGGAAGTGCATGCTCATCTCAGGGAGGATAGGCAGGCAGCAGGGAAGCCTCTAGCAGACCTCAGGACAATGGTGTGAGTGTTCTAAAGAAGACAAGACAAGGGGACAGGACAGAGACGGAAGTGCTGAGGGAACTGGGGGGAGGGACAGCCCCTATGGGGTGAATGACAAGAAGCAGCCAACCATGTAAAGATTTGGTAGGATCAGAGTGGAGCAAGAAGTTCAAAGGCCAGAGGTGAGAGCATGCAAGGCCCATGTCAGAGATGCAGCAGGGTGGAACGGGAAGCACAGGGGAGGGTGGTCGGGAAGAGATTGGGGGTTGCACCTTGTTTGGCCACAGGAAGGAACTGATTTTTTTTTTTTTTTTAAAGATTTGATTTATTTATTTTCAGAGAGAGGAGAAGGGAGGGAGAAAGAGAGGGAGAGAAACAGCAATGTATGGTTGCCTCTCACATGGCCCTCACCGGGGACCCGGCCCGCAACCCAGGCATGTGCCCCAACTGGGAATCGAACCGGGACCCTCTGGTTCCCAACCCGCGCTCAATCCACTGAGCTACAACCAGCCGGGCAGGAACTGATTTTATTGTAAGCATAATGAGAAGTCATTGGGAAGTTTTTTTTTTTTGTTGTTGTTTTTTTAAGATTTTATTTATTTTCAGAGAGAGGAGAAGGGAGGGAGAAAGAGCAATGTATGGTTGCCTCTCACATGGCCCTCACTGGGGACTTGGCCCGCAACCCAGGCATGTGCCCCAACTGGGAATTGAACCGGGACCCTCTGGTTCCCAGCCCGCGCTCAATCATTGGGAAGTTTTAATCAAGGGAATGACAAGATCTGATTTCTTGTTTTAAAGGATCAATGTGGTGATTTTGGTAACTGAACTATTTGGTTATGTAAGAGGATATCCCTGTCCTTTGAAAATATACACTGAGTTCTTTAGGAATGAAGGAGTAGGATGTTTCCAACTTACTCTCAAGTGGTCCAGAGAGAAGACAGGCACATGGAGGGGTGAGCGTGTGGGTGGAGAGATAGATAAGACAAGTAGACAATTAGCGGATCTGGAGAAAGAGTATTTGGGAAATCTTCTTGCTCATCTTCCAACTTTTCTGTAAGCTTTAAGTTTTAGAAAACGTAAAAGCCATACAAGGTCACAACAAAAATACTATGTGAAGGGAAGGGACGTTAGGACAAGGAAAAGAGGAAGTCAGGACGTTGTTGGCGAATCGGGTTTGGCCTTTGCTGTGTTCATCTGAGCCTCTGTTCCCTAAAACATTGTCCTTCATGTCAGTATTTCTTGAAAACTGGGACTCTGTGGTTGAAAGACTCTGGGAAACACTGAGTTAAACAACGTGGGTTTCTCTAGAGGCAGAAGAAGGAAAATGCGAGACAGTAAACACACAGGCCAGCTAATGTTTACCAGCGCTCGCCGTGTGCCAGGCGCTCTGCTAAGCCTGTCCCGAGCATCATGTCTGTGAGAGTTCAGAGCAGGGCTGCGCGCTCAGGGAACGGTGACTCCGAGGGGATCTGTGGTTCACATCGGTCAGGTACCTGCTTGAAGTCCACGGCTGGTCATGGCCACAGTGAGACGGGCCCTCAGACGCCTGGCAGAGCCGCACTTTTCATTGCCATGCCGTGTCTGGACTCGGGGAGTTTGGAAGTAAGGACATATCCTGAGTCAAAACAAAGCCCACGTGGTGTCACCCTTTCAGTTCTTTCATCGGAACATCACTAGGAGAGCAGCAGTGAAGTAAAACTGTTCTGGGAAGCCAACCCAAAAGGGCTGAGTTATGCCAACAGAAGCTTGATTGTCCTCCTCCTGCTGAGGTTGGAACCATAGTAATGGAAAGACGTGTCGTTGTCTCATTTAGTAAGCATTTCAGACACAGGTGGTTAAAAGCAGGAGCACACGCTGCCGGTACCTGAGCAGCTCGTTAGTGAACAAAGCAACACCCTTGGTTTCCAGTTTGGAATTTCCAGAGAACGACAGGTGGGCACTTCCCACCTGGGACAGGCCAGTGGACAGCACGATTCTGTTTAGTCTCCTGTGCTGTGTATTCTGGAGAAACAAGCATGTCCGGTGAGCTGTGTTCTCAACAACGGCATCTGTTTGGAGGCCCAATCTCATACGAATGGTCATCTTAGGTCAAAGGCAGGTATGGTAGGCTGTTTCCAAAGATGGCCACAGCAGCTTTTCCCATCCTGCATGCGTTCTGCCACTCCTGTCCTCAAGCAGCAGAGACTGCTTTCCCTCCCCTGGGTCTGGGCGGCCCTGTGACTGGCTTTGACCAATGGGACGTGCCGTTCAGCTTCCTGGGTTGGGCTCTGAGAGGCCCTGAGGTGTCCATTTTTATGCTCTTGGAATGCTGCCTTGAGGCCACCGTGCTGTGAAGAAGCTCAGGCTAGTCACAAGGAGAGGTCACAAGATGGTCACAAGGGACCCCGGCTGCACCCAGGCCACAGCTCACCCACCGATGGGTGTAGCCATGTGAGAACCAGCAGAGAACGCCAGGCCCACCGAACGACAGAGAGCCGTCCTGAGGGTCGGAGGTCATCACTGCTGCCGTCGCTGAGTTTTAGGGTGTTCTGTGACAATGGAGCATGGAAAGGGGGGATTTTTAGACGATGCCTCTGATGAAATAATAGAATAAAATATAAATAATAAAATTAAATAACAAAAGCCTGCTCTTTGCAGAGAAGGAAAGAGAAGGGTTGCTCTGCTTGCCAAAGCTCAAATGTAAAGAGGTGTCTGGGTCAGCTTGGGCCACTGTAGCAAAATACCACGGGCTGGGGGCTTACACAGTAGAAGTTTCTTTTCTCACAGTCCTGGAGGCTACAAGTCCAAGATCGAGGTGCCAGCAGGGTTGGTTCTGACCCTGCCTGGCTCACAGGTGCTTCCTTCTGACTGTGTCCTCACGTGGTAGCCAGGAGAGAGAGCAAGCCCTGGTGTCTCCTAGGAGTGCACTGATCTCATCACGAGGGCCCACCCCCATGACCTGATCTAATCCTGATTGTCTCCCAGAGGCCCCAGATACCGGCACATCTGGGGTGTGGCTTCAGCGTGTGAACCCTGGGGCGCACAGTTCAGTCTGTAGCAGGGAGGAGGCACCAGAGGCACCTGCAGGCGCCTCAACAAAATGCCTGAGTGGGTCGAATGAGCTCACTGGGTCACACGCTGAAATTCTTCCTTGTGGTCAGGCTTCTTTTGGTCGCAAGTGACAGAAGTCTGATTCAAACTAGCTTAAGGACAAAAGGGAATTTATTGGCCGTCATAGCTGGGAAGGATCCTGGAAGTGCTCTCAGAAATAAAGAAAAAACTGCACCCAAGGCCTCAAGGTTGGCACTGGGGACTGGGTGCCTCATTCTTTCCTCTTTGCTTCTCTTTGTCTTCCTTATCTTGTATGACAGACGGCCCTTCTCTGGGTCTCGGTGAATGTGACTGCTGGCAGCCCCAGCTGGGCAAGTGACAGAACAGCCTTCTTCCGCCTTCCATACGGCGAGTCCAGGGAAAAGTGCTCTGGCCTCTGTGGGCCACCTGACCGCAGCACCTTGTCACTTGATAGCCATCTAGCCCATATCGCCATCTGACTGACTACATATTTTCTAAATTACTTATTTATTTATTTTTTACTGACTGTTTTCTTCCCCACTGGGATGTCATTTGCACGAGAGAAGACGTTTTCTCTGTTTTGTTCATTGCTGTGTATCTATGGCACCATGGAACGTTGTGTAGCTTGATACGTATTTGTTGAATGAATGAGTGCCATGTCTCATTGTCTCACTTAATCCCTCAGTTCCAGGAAGTATATACTCTTGTTATCCTCATTTTACCACTTAGGAAATCAAAGCTTAAGTTAGAGAACTTATACATGGTCATATTCCTACAAAGTGGAGAAGCTTAAACCACTAGCCCATGCAGTTAGACAAGAGAAAGAAAGGAGAGGTGTCACCACTGGGAGTGTCGAGGGAAGATTCTTGTTATCTGCGTCAGAATCTTTCTGACTCCAGAGCTTTCCGGGCTAAAATTATTAAATGATAATATTAAGATTCTTTACTTTCAGAGGTGCACAGATAAGAATGCATTATAACAACCCATTTATTTGTCCCCTTTTTCCAGTGGCCTGATTCCAACAAGAGAAGGCCCAGGAGGGAGAAGAGGACAGGAAACTCTGGTTGCGAGGGCCAGCGAGGCCAGCAGAAGCAAGGAGGAGAAGACCATCATAAGAAAGCTGTAAGTCGCCTTGCTGGCCCTGTTGCCACTAAGTAAACGCTAAAGGTTGGGGTGCTGGCGAGAGGCGGCTGGCCAGCCACCCAGCCGGGGAGGTCCCACTCTCCTGGTGGGAGGGCCGCCGCCGATAAGAAAACTCAGTTCCCGTGTGTTGTAGTAGCTGCCAGGGAGCAGTCTAAGCACCGGGTGTCTATCGGCTTGTCCACTCATTACACTGACTTTGCGAGGTAGGAACTGTTGTGACCCCCGTTACATAGGTATCCTCCACCAAGGGGTGGAGTAACGCGTCCAAGGTCGCACAGATAAGAAACAGTGAAGCAGGATCTGAATTCAAGAAAGTCCAGATTCTACACTCCACTGCCTCCCTGTGATATAATAACTATAACCAAAAAAGAAAATAAAATGACAAGAAAAACACAATAATGATTGGAGCCTAAGGGGCTAATGCATCACCTCTTTCCTCCAGTTTTGGAGGACCCCGTGTGTCCCAATATTGGGACAGGTGATGCAGTTTCCTTTGAATATTCCCCTCAGGTTCATGCACCATCATTGACCCCTCGCATCTTCAGGTGCTGCACCTCAAACCATAGAGTGTGGGGTGCTCGTTTAACATTCAGCGTGTCAGGTGTCACTACAACGAGACGCCCCTTTCTTCCACCCCCTCAAAAAAAGAGACTGTTTGTCTTGCTTGCTTTCAGAATGTTCGGCCTGGGGACAGTTTTCCAGCCCCTGGTTTCTTCCATGGAAACTTAGAAACACCCTTGTTCAAAGATTTCAAACTCAAATGCGTTCCGGGACAGACACCTAATCCGAATGAGTGATGGGGGTATGGGGGGCATGGGGGGACATTTGTTCCTCAGTTCTCTCTGGCCAAGGGGTGACATGCTGCCAGAGCTTCTGATTCTTGAGACAGGCCAAGAAACCAGATTTGTTCATGGAATCTGACTTCCAAATGCTGGCAAATAATTTAAAAAATAAAGACTGTGCAATCCAGAGGGACCCTCCACAGGCTTCCCTGGGTCTCTGTGTGGCAGGCTGCCCCTGCTCTCCCTCCGCCAACCCTGCCTCTGAGGGAGGGGTGCTCAGCAGATTACTGAGGGGACCTTCCTTCCGTTCCTGTAGCTCATTCAGGAGGGGCGACTGAAGAGATTGAAAGAAGGGGCATTTTGCAGATGTGTGAGCAGGGTTAAGGAAGCCATCGAGGGATGAAGAAGCACCCAGGGTTTGGCAGCAGAGGGTGCGAGGGCGTGGGGGGCAGTCAGGAGTGTGGCCTTCTGAAAAGGAGCTGCAACTAGTGAAACTAGGCCTGGCAGGGGCAGAGCGGGGAGTCCTGGGAGCAAACCCCGCCCCTCCTTTCCCCGCTTCTGCTGGTGTCTGCTGTGGCTGAGCCCAGCCTGAAGCTGGAAGACCAGGGCCTGTCGACACTACCACAGAGGCCAGCCTCCTGGAGCAGAGAGCAGGATAGAGAGGCCAGGAGACGGGTCTCAGGGGCTGACAGCCTGGAGAGTGCGCATCCACTTCAGCCACACATGGCCTGGTGTTTGTGGAATGGCTGCGGGAGGACTGCTCTGTCAGACAAACCAGCTGAAACCAAATCCAGTCGTTCCTTCAGCAAGTGGGTCCTGAGGGCCGTGTGCGCCAGGCGCTGTTCCTGGGGCTAGGCACTCAGAGAACCAGGCGGAGGCTCTGCCTGCAGGGTGCTCTCACTCAAGTGGGGGAGTCGGAGATGAGTGGGTAAGGGGTGGGGTAACTGGACAGTTTCAGACGGCCGTGCGTGCTAGGAAGACCATGACGTAGGGTGCTAGAGGGGAGGCTGCACAGGCTGCTGAGAAGGGGGTACCCTAGTAGGCTTCTCAGAGGAGGTGACATTGGAGCAGAGCCCTGGGAGCCCATAATGGCCTGAGGCCAGAGAGCGCTCTGTGGACAGAGACCACGTTCACTGGGCAGCAGAGTGGACGTGAGGTCAGAGAGGCCGAGTGGGCCCCGGAGAGAACTGTGGGGTTATTGTGAGTGCCTTGTGAGGGTTTGAAGCTGGGCAACAGCTTGACTGTTTTCCCTGTAAAAGCTCCCTCAGGCTGCTTTGTGGGAAGGGCTGGGCACAGGGTCCGAGCAGGGCCTTGGGAGTGCGACCACCCAAGGAAGGGCCTCCTGAGGCTGGGATTGTGCGGGAGCTTCCTCACCCACCCCGGCACCATCTGAAGGGGCTCACTGAGGACTTCCATTGGCTGATGCCCATTGTAAAGGCTCCCAGGAGGCATAAATGGCAGGTTCCCTTCTGCCTCTTCTGGGGAAGTTCTTTGGTTTACTTCACTGGAGTTTGAGCCAGATACAGCAAAATAAAATGCTTGTTCTGGATACTAGCCAGCCTGTGAACACACATATGAAGAGCAGGAGGCCATGATTTCCTGCTCAGACGAGCTTATTGAGCGAATGAATGAATGAATGAATGAATGAATGACTTTCTGGAGAAGTAGGTCATGCTAAGAAGGATTCTGGTCTTTGTCCTCTATATAGACTGGGAGCCATGGAAGGGCTTAAGTTGAAGAAAGACTTAGTTCTACGTAGTGACAGGGACATTCCGGCTGTACAAGTGGGTTGTAGAGGGTGACAGGGAGGCTCTTGTGGCTTGGACTAGGGGGCAGCAGCGGGGGCGATGAAAGTGGTGGGATCAGGGGCAGACCTCAGTCATGGCGAGGTAACTAAAACGGAGCAGATGAAGGGAGGAGTCTAGCGCAATTCCCAGGTTCCTGGCTGGAGTGACTGGGTGGCCAGTGATGTCACTTCCGGAGAGAGGGCACGGGGTGGGGGAGGGGTGGCTGAGCACTGGCTGCCGAGCCCCACCCCAGTCCAGGGCCACGGCCATGGTTGCCCGCAGCCCTGGGCCAGACTCCCTCACAGCGGGAACAGTGCCGGGACTGTACTTTGTGGTCGGCCCAGATACCCTCTTCCTTTTCCAAACTTTGGTGTGCGGGGAAACACCACCGAAAGTTTGCTCTTCATGTCTCAGGGGATAGCTTTGTGTGTTTTATCTGTCTTATCCAAGAACTGAAATGTCAGTCTTTGTTTTTTCGTAGATCTGTGTTATAATTGTAGATAACATTGAAAAGCTCTTGCTTCCTCTACAGTAAAACCACCTAAAATTAAAAAACAAAACGTGGCAGAGTCCATCTGTTAGTAGAAGGCAGGGGCTGGGTCCACAGCTTTCTGTGTGACCCCGGCCTGGTGCTTGACCTCACAGAGCCCCAGCTGGCTCATCTATAAAATAGGGACACTGGCGGTCCTCACTGTCTGTGGTCAGCACGAGTGTGCTCTGAGCTGGTGGATGAGGGGCCCCCGGATGGCCCTTGTCCATGGTGAGAGTGGGTGCCTGTGTCAAGGGCCTGCCTAAACTGCTTCCAGACTTAGCAGCGGGCCCTATGCTCGCTGCTTCATTCCGCCTGTCCCCTCTGAACTCCTCTGACCCCTCCCTCTCTCTATCCAGGTTCTCTTTCCGGTCAGGGAAGCAGACATAGATCTAAGGCAGCGGTTCTCAGACTCCAGAAGACAGTCCAGCAGGAAAACTTCAAAATCCGCTCAGTGCCACGCAGACCCACGCACTTACTACCTTGTTTCTCCTCAAAGCCGTCTGAGGAGGAAGGAGGTGGGGTTCTCATGGTCACTGTCTGCAGAACTGGACATTCCTGGAGGCTTGGCCAGGGCAGGGCAGTGGCCTCAGGAAAGCAGAAGAAAGGACAGCCACCACCTGCCCACGTCAGCCACCCAGAGGGGCTCAGGGCTCTGTTTCTCTGGCCCTGCATGCAGCCTCACTTTCCATGGCCTAGCAGCCTTGCATCAGCCCAGAGAGAGGGCGAACGCCGGCGAGTACGGTGCTGGCGTTCCAGGGACTTCACTGATGTGTAGAGAGTGTCTGCCTTGGCTAATGCGACTTTCTTCATGTGATTTTTGTATTAAAGTAAGATGACTTTCCTACTTTAAGTGTTTTAGAGTGGTCTCTTAGAGTTGTGTGACCTTGTGTAAGGTACTTTCACCTTTCAGAGTCGCGGTGTCCAAGTCTGCAAACTGTGTGTATGTGAGGTGCACGTGTGCTTCATTGAGTCTAAGTGATGTACCATTATTTTGGGTGTTGGTATGAGAGGAAAAATGCTACAGATTATAACGTTGATACTTAATTTTAAGGCTCATTCTGATTTGAGAGGTTAAATGTGAAAAATGTACGTGTAGGAATCAGTGAAACACAGTGTGTAGATTAGTGGGGGTGTGCGCTTTGCAAAGAAACTGACGAGCCCATGAAACACATCTGGAGCCTGTGTCCTCAGTAAGTACCACAGGCTCACTGCTGCATGGGTCTTTCATTCCTCTAACATCGCGGGGTGACAGGGACTGGTATGACCCCCCAGTTTGCAGAACTGGAAACCGCGGCTTGAGAAGCTAAAGCAGCTTACACGAGGTCACGTGGCTAGGAGGTGGCTGCCCGGGTCACAGACGCAGGCCTGAGTCTAAGGCCTGGTTCTTGTCCGTGCAGCTGTGCACGCCCAGTTCTCCAAAGAGCGCTGACGTTAATAATGAGCACAGTTCACGCATGCCTTGCCTGCACCATGTTAAGCAGGGGTCCCCAACCCCCAGGCCATGGACCGGAACCTAGGAACCAGGACACACAGCAGGAGGTGAGCAGCAGGCCAGCCCATCGCTCACGCTCGCATTATCTCCTGAGCTCCATCCCACCCCCTCCAACCCCCCCATTCCCCCCCACCCCTGCCCCAGTCCATGGGAAAATTGCCTTCCACAAAACCGGTCCCAGGTGCCAGAAAGGTTGGGGACCCCTGAAGTTAAGTACCTCACACATTGTCTCACCATACCCCTTCGGGCTGGGGAGTGTTATTCTGGTGGTATACCAAGGTCACAGCACTGTGCAGCAAAGGGACCTGTCCCAGGTCCCAGCTAGAAGGTGGTGGAGGCAGGGCTTGAGCCCAGGTGCAGGCTCCACAGCCTGGCCTTCAACTCCTGGCCCTGGAGAAAAACCAGGAACGTGTAGTCTGGTCCAGAATACCACCTCCACATTCTCAGGTCAGGGGCCCAATTCCTGACTTCACAGGACACCGCAACCCTGACTGGGTACTCCCCTCTTCATGTGGTGATGCCCGGGTTCCTGCACTTTGGGGTGACAGCCAACTTGGGAAACAGCCTGCACCCTGACTTCAGCACCACACAGACCAGACCAAGGCACAGCGAGAGCACAGAGTGGGCGGTGGGGGGGCAGCGCCCTTTGCAGGGCTGCAGAGCGGGGTCAGGCCCTGGGACCAGTCCTCCATGGTGGCACCTGATCTCCAACGCAAGGATGTGACAATACAAGACACGGCAGCAGACGCCGGGTGCCACCCTGTAACTGGGCGGGCGGAGGTGGTTCCCGCTCGATGGACAGCTTTCCGACAGAGTAAGCGATCTGTCCACGGCGACAGGCTGATAACCTCTCAAGGATGGCGCTGGAACCAGGTGTTTCTCCTGTAAATCAAGGCCCCAACCCCAGTGCCAATCTGCTCCCAGTGCCAGGCCTAAAGGAACAGCCTGTCAAGGGTGGGTGGGGGTGGTGGGGTGTGCAGCAGGCACAGATCTGGGCCGGCAGGAGGGACTTCAGCACCGGGCAGGCGCGGGGATGACCTGGAGGTGCCTGAGACCAAGCCTCATGCATTAGAAACCAGTGATAATCACAGAGGTCACGTTTGTGTTTGCTGCGAGCCAGGGCCCATTCTCAGGGTTCAACACGCTGAACTTTTCACCTTCACCAGCGCCCAGTGACTACGTCGTGCGAATGAAGCAACTGTCCCACAGGACAGTCACCAAAACATGACCATTTAGTAAAGAAAACCGAAGCCCCAACTCCACTCTTCTGCCTCCACCATATAAAAAACAGACACACAGGCAGCCTTGCCTGGCAATAAATATTTTAATTTTTGTTTCATTTTTATGATGACAAATAATTTTCAAGTTTATTTCCTTTTTTAAATACAAAGCTAAACCACAAACAGGTACAACCAAGACATTCTATCTCACATTGACACACTCCGTCGGATCCTCCTCCGATTGGCTGACCACTGACCAGGCAAGTGTGGGCTGAGGGAAGACTCCTTAGGTAGCACCGTCGTGAGGCTGGGGGTTGGGGGGGTAGATGGGGCCAGAGGGCATCAAGCTTGAGGACAGGTTCTCACGCCTGTCTCCATTCACAGTTACCTGGGTCCAGGGAGGCACCAGGAGACCCCGGGCAGAGTGAGAACCGGTCCCCCTTCAGGAGGGAGGAGGAAGCTGCCCACTTACTCCTCCTGCCGTCACAGTCGAGGTGAACACTGTACCCTTAGCCTTGACCCCTGGGGTGGCAGCCTGCACGTTTCCCAGGAAGGACACCAGGTGGTCTGACAGACAGAAAGCCTGACAGCAGGTCTGGAACTCTCAACCCAGCAGAATCTGGTCGGGTGGGGGCAGGGTGGGGTGGGGGAGACTGGGTAAGTAATTTCTGGTCCCACTACAAAACTTTATTTTGATTAGAATAGAGTACCATCTCAAATCTCCTCTACAAAAACAAACAAAAAAACAAACCAAAAGGAAAAGGAAAAAAATGCAGCCACTCCACTCACTTTAAGACCTATGTACATGTAAGTTGTTTTCTGTGGTTTTTTCTTTTTTGTCTTTTTTGCTTTTTTATTTTTATTCTTTTTCTAAAATAAATTCAGTGTTCACATTTCTATAAAGAATCACCCCAGTTTTGGGAAGCCCTGCCCTGGCAGGGCCCGCTAAGCAATGCTTTTCCCTGCCCACACCTCCTTCAATGGCCGCCCTGGCGCTCCCAGGTGCCGGCGCAGCGGCAGCCTGCGGAAGAGTAAACCTAGGCCCGGCCCGTGCCCAGGGGCCACCGGGGCGGCAAGCTTTCGAGAAAGCAGAGGGGAAGACTAACTTACTGCGAAACCCTTTTAAAAAATATTCATACACTTCCATGTGCGCCTGGCGAGACGTCAGGAAAACAAGAGCTTACACCCCGTCCAGGCCGTCGGGAGGCGGTGTCTCCCGGGCCACGCGCGAGGACATCGGGGAGTGGGGAGGAGTCCTGGCCCTGCAGCCGGAGGCAGGCGCGTCGCCCAGCTTCCTGGTCCACGTTCGACTCTGTCCTCGGAAACCTGCGCCGCGTCTCTGGCTTGCATGCACGGGAAGCACGGCCGTCCAACTTGTATGCAAAAAAGGTACAAAAACAACTAGAATATAAAAGTTTTGGTAATATAAGGCCATCTGTTCAAGTCCACCTTGGAAACCTGTAACAGATATTTAAATACTACAGTGAAAAGGCATCTTAATATACTTTTTAAAAACATCTGAAGTAATCTGCTAAGGTTAAGTGTGTAAAAAAAAAATCAATTCCCTTTGAGGGCACTGTGTCCGCGGCAGAAAGGTGGAGGGGGGGCGGTCAATGCTTTAGCCAGGGGTGGGCTTCGATGGAAGCCCGGCTGCGGTCCCCATAGTCATACAGGAGCTCCTCCCCGGCCTCGATGTCGCGGGAGGCGATGAGGATGAGGTGAGGCACGCCGTCGATGTCGTGCAGTTTGGTTTGGCAGTTCCCACATTTACTGTGATTGATCAGTCTTCCCAGGCGGTTTGTCTCTCGGGTGGCATCCACGCTGGCGGGGAGGGCGGGCAACAGAGGGTTATTACATTGACAAAGAGGCTTTGGAACGCAGCCGAGTCACCGCTTGCTCTCAACCTCTGGTGGGATGTTGATTTATGGCCCTGTTTTGGGGAAAGCTATTCAACTCAAAAAACTATCTTTAAGAGCCTAGAGGGGCACCGGGTGGGGTGTCTGGCAGGGGGTGGGAGGAGGCGGGAATGCAAAGAGCTCTTTGTGGAGGCCCCAGAGCGGCTGTGGACTTGGCTATGGAGTTCGCACAGCAAAGAACTGAATGAGAGTCAGCTGCGCTGCCTGGGGGAGGCGCGCGTGGGGCAGGGAGTATGGGAACTCTCTGTACCTTCCACTCCGTTTTGCTGGGAACCTAACCTGCTTTTAAAAAGCCTATTTAAAAAAAAAAAGCAATCAACTGCACTGGCCATATGGAGAACGGAGCAGCTGGGAGTTCCAGAGCTGCCCTGGCCACATGCCCCGAGAAGGGGAGGCCAGGTGAGCCTCGGAGCAGCGCTCATGTGACCACTCCCCGGCCACATCCAGCACAGCTCCAGTCCCAAAGATGAAAAACGAGAAGGGAGGAGAGCAGCTCCACAGCTTTGAAAAAGGCATGGAGCATCCGACAGGACGCCAGAGCCACAGAGCCGGGCGCTCGTGCCCTTGGCCGCGCAGCCCACCTTCCCTGCTGCACACAGCACCCATGGGCTTACCAGTAGGTTTTGCTCAAGTACTGGAAATAGTACATGTAGCAGCCGGTGGAGGGGTCTTGTGCGTACAGAGCCTCCCGCTTCTTGGCGTCGGTGATCTCGATGAGGTCCCCATGGTACTCCACCACAAACTCGCCCCGGGAGAACTGCTTAGTGGCGATCACACCCCTGCCTTTGCCATCGATGAGGTCAATCTGTCGGGAGGTAACGAGACAGAGAAGGTTGGCTCGTCACAGCCAGGTACTACCACGCGTGGCCGGCTCAGGGTGCCTGGGGCTACACCGCTCACATAACCAGCTTTCCTGAGGTCTGCCGTAGAGCCCGCTCACTTTACATGGGCAGGAAACGCATTAAACGTATACAGGTATGAGACTTTCACCTTGACCCATCACTCCTCATGAGAAATCTGCCCTCACGTGGGTGTCTCCCCATTGCGCAGATGAGAAAACTGAGGCTGAGAGAGGCAGAGCCGTGTCCAAGGCCCCACGGCTAGGATGTGGTGTAGCACAGACTGAAATCTACGCAGCTCGCCTTCTGGAGGACAGTAGGACCCAGTGTTCTGAATCTCTCCTTTATGCCGAAATGTACCCTCCTGTGTTCCTTCCCACTCCGTTACACACACAGGGGAAGGCGCTGCAGCCGGGGCCCACGCATAGGTTCAGCTCTCCCTCGACAGACTAAAATCAACGCGGACTGGGGCTTCTGACCCGACTCCCACCCAGACCCATCTGGCCGCCAGAGTTCCTCTCCTCTCGGCCGCCCAAACGTCTTTGAGATTTACCACGACAAAAGCATATTTCTTGGGCACTGCCATTTCCCAGAAAGAGAGTTTAGGAAAAAACTTATTAGTTTCTCCTTTTAAAAGTGTCCCCAGGCATCGTACTAACTGAAAGAAGCCAGATGCAACAGCTACTTATTCTACGGTGCCGTTTGTGTGAAATGTCCAACACAGGCGATCCATGGAGACAGAGCGCAGAGTGGCAGGGGCCAGGGCGGGGCCAGGACCGCGGACGGGCCGGGCGTCCGTCTGCGAGGACACAGGCTGAGGAAGCAGACGGGGTGGTGGCTGCACACCGGGAATGAGTCGAGTGCCTGTTATCGCAGACTCTGACGTGGCTAACACCCTAACTTTCATGCTATGTGTATTTTATTTTATTTTTTTAAAGATTTTATTTATTTTTTTGGGGGGTGGAGAAAGAGAGGGAGAGAAACATCACTGTGTGGTTGCCTCTGGCATGCCCCCTACTGGGGACCTGGCCCGCAACCCTGGCATGTGCCCTGACTGGGAATCAAACCAGTGACTCTTTGGTTCCCAGCCCGTGCTCAATCCACTGAACCACACCAGCCAGGGTGCTATGTGTATTTTAACGCAATTTAAAAAACGTTCCCCTGGGATGACATTTCACATACAATGTCCACCTGTTTCCTTCACCAGACAGACCCTTAACAAGGGCTTTAGCATTAGGCCCTTCAGCAACCTAACAGTCTGACTAGTTAGTGACCACTTAAAGGTTAAAGCCACCTGCTGTCACCCTGACCTTATTAAGTCCTTAACCTCCACACGGGGCCCCTACCACCCTTACCTTCATTCCTTCTTCCTTCCCACTTTCGATCAGTTCGTCTATTCTTTTCCTTTCTTCAGACTGGGAAGAAAACAGGACACACATCAGCCTTCTCTCCCAGGCCGTTCTGGACCTGCCTGGGCCACACCATGGAGTCCCCCACAGCTGGCCTCCATGACATCGGTCCCCAAGGATGCCCAAGCCCCCCAAGCCCCGCCTTTCCTATTGCCCATCTGTTGTGGACAATTTGCCACTTGGGGTACACCTGGACCAGGAGACACACAGAAGTGGCCCAGGCAGAATCGGGCTGTGTCTGTGTCTGTTTGGCCCACACAGTGTTTTAGAAAAGACTCCGACTTGATGCAAAATCTCTAGGACTGGTCGCAGGCTGCGCCCATGAGACAGGGCATGGCTGAGAAGGGGGCCCCCACCCCAGGGAGTCAAACATCACCATGAACGCAGAGGCTGGGGAAGAGGGCATGCTCTGGGCTCACCTGCCCTGGGGACCGCCCCTCCTGGCCCCACCACCACCCTGGACCCTGGTTCCACCACTCTGTCAGCGCGCGGGCAGCTGGAAGGAGCTGTACAAAGACACACCAGGGGCCCCAGCCCACCACAGTGGGCAGCACCCGTGGGAGCTGTGGGAGCAGCAGGGCTACCACCTGCGGCAGAGCTCGGACCCTTTCCACACAGAGGGCCCACCTGGGGCAATGCCTCAGCCAGTGGAGACTGCCTGTGGCCCACAGGGGACCTTTCCAGTCACCAGTCCACACGGGTTGACTGAGCGCCTGCGGTCTGCGGTAGGGACACAGTGGTGAGCGAGACCAGGTTTCTGCAACCTTAGGAGAGGTTTTCAGGCACTGCAGAAGACCCCCCCATCCCACCCCCCGGGACAGCCCCAAGCCCAACTCCTCCTCATGTCCCCCGTGGCCTTGCAGCCGAACCCACTGGTGCTGCCCAGGCACCTACAGCCACCTGGGCCCCCAGCCCCCGCTCTGCCCCCAACTCTGCTGTCCACACAGCTTCCACAGGGGTCTTTTAGAAACAGAGATGAGGCGAGCTCACCTTCCTGCTCAAGGTCTTCTGGTAAGTTCTCTTAATGCCCTACTTTCACCCGCCCCTGCACTTATGTGCCAACAGTGGTGTCCCCTAGCGTGGCAAGCGTGACAGTGGGGAGACTGAGGAAGGGCCGGTGGGAACGCTCCATACTGTCTTCATGACTCCTCTGCAAACGTAGAAAACTATCCCCAAACAAAAAGTTTGTTTAAACAAAAATGCAAGGCTTTCAGCAGGAGATTCCCACTGCTACGGGGATGGAATCTGGTTGTCCGATGGCCTGTGACTTCCAGTTCCCGGGACTTCCAGTTCCGCAGGGACCAGGCCTGGCCTCCGGTGCCCTGCCCCTGCACTCCGGCCAAAGGGCTGGCTCTTTCACGTGGTCAAGCCTGCTTCTGCCTCAGGGCCTTTGCAAGTGCTCATCCCCTGCCTGGAGCACCCTTCCCCCAACCCATTCCCCTGGCTTGCTTCCTCCCTCCCACACAGGCTCTGCTCAAAAGGCACTCCCTCAGGCGAATGTCCCTGACTGCCGTGGCTCAAGTAGCTTTGGCCTGGCCACACCACCAAACTACTGCTTTGCTCCCGTCTAATGGCTCCCTGAAATTATCTTGCTTTCCGGCTGTTTTTATAAGCTGCTCCTGGTCTTGTTTACCATGGCATCTCCTAGCCCAGAACAGCACCAGCACACATTAGTTAGCCCTCAAAGCAAATCCCTCCCCCCAATGTGGACTCATTGATGAAGGCCGAGGGTGCAGCCCCAGGAGGAGTGGTACAAGAGGCTGAGTCCATGGAGTAACCAGAGCAAAACTGGGGCAAACGACTGGGGAGTTTCCTGCCGTGGCACGGAGGGGTGGATGGAGGGAAACTGGGACCAGTTTGAGGTCGCACACGCAGAGCCGAGACTGAGTTTCGCTCTGAAGGGCCTGTGGTCAGGGCACGTTGCCACCCAGCTTGAGGCTTCCTAGACCCACGGGGGTCGCAGAGGCAGAGTGAGCAGCAGGGGACAGAAGTAGGACATCCCTGGCTGTCGTCAGCAGGCTGCTGTGCACACTGAGCCCAGCACTGGGCTGGGGATAGAGCCGGGGCACGGCCAACCAGTGCGGCCCTGCCCTTGTGCTGGCTGTCACCCCCCACTGCCAGACCAGCCAGCTAAGAACCCCCGCAGTGTGGCAAGGCACCGTTCGGGGCAGCTCTCCAAGGCCCAGGTCCCACTCTCCTGCCCTGGACCCGGACACGGCCCCACCCAAGCTGCCTTCAGACCCAATGCCGTGTCTGTCACGCTGTTTGTCTCAGTGTCAGCCCTGGCTGCCCACACCCCTCTCGATGGCTCACCCGCCTGGGCCCCTGTTCCTGCTGCCCAGAACGGCAGGGAGGTCAGCACTCCACCCCAGCCCACTGCCTGGCCAGCCACCGCCTGGCCCCGGTGTCCACTGGGCAGTGCCAACACAAACACGAAGGACACAGCACAGCTCCCCATCCAGGGACAGAGCAGCTTTACTGGGCTGTGGACTGAGCCATCCCCCTACACTCGTCGCTGAAAGGTGTAGCAGACCTGCATCATGCACCATCACCGCCTTCACTGCCCAGACAGAAAAGCCCTTGTTTTTTCTGTTAAAAAGGCCAACTCAGCTGCCCCACCCTGCAGCTCGGAGGGCCTCCCTATGTGGCCACTCAGGGCCGCACTCGGGCGGGAGGCTCGGGGCCCTGGGCCCGCCACCGCCTCGCCCTCCTCACCACTGCCTCCCACAGCGGCCAAGCGACCGGGGACAGCTGCTCTGTGCCCAAGACACACCTTCCTGAGGAAACAAAGCCAAAGCTGCTCTCTGGGGGAGCAGACGGACCCTGGTCTTGTTTTTCTTTTAAATGAAGCCCCACCCACACAAAGGAAAGAGGAACAGAACACCAGACTGCCGTATTTGTACCCGGAGATTTAACATAAAAATTGCTGAAGGAGACTATGTATTACAGCGCGGGTCCCCCAGCTCTCTGTGGGGGCAGCAATTCCGAGAACTGCTTCTCTACCACCTTCAGGTAGCTTTGGGGATGTGGGAGGGCAGAGGGGCTGCCCAGAGACCCCCAGTGGAGGGCAGAGGGAAACAGCCAGGAGGCTGTGGGGTGGACCACGCCCGGGCTTTCCTTAAGGCCAGGCGCTAAGCACCCTGCACGGCATCAAGTATCGATCGACTGCTCAGCACTCTGCAGACACGGCATCGGGCACCCCCGGCAGCTGGCCTTCCCACCTGTTTTTCAGGGACTGTGGCTGGGTGGCAACGAGCAGAGAGGAGCCTGGGACTTCACAATGCCAAGGGAACACAGAACCTACTGTGTGCTAGGCACAGTTCTAAGTGCATTAACATTTAATGCTCCCAACCACCCCACAAGATACTCCATCTTTCCATTCTAGAGATAGGGCGGCCGAGGCACAGGGTGGCTAGAAACTGGCCTGAGATGATACAACCAGTCACTGCTCTTTATCACCGAGACCCAACGTGGGAACTTCTAGGCAGCAGCCAGGCCGGTTCTGAGGCTCCTTCCTAGAGGCACCTTAACCAAGCTGCACAGTGACCCCCACCGTTATGATGGTCCCCATTAGACCAAGATGACCAAGGCCACGGAAGCAGACACTCGCCCCAGATGACACTAGGGCAGCTCAGTCTGCATGCCGAGCAGGCCCACTGCACTGCCCTGCCCCCGGGCATGAAAAGCACATGACGCTGACTCTACCTGCAGCTCCGCTTTGCTCTTCCTGGAGCTCCTCCGCACAGGGTAGAAATCCGTGAGTTTGCGGTTCTGTTGCGTCCGCCCTTGAGCTCTGGGGTTGGGGGCGAGAGAAAACCACACTTGTACCCAGAGACACACAGCTCCTGAGGGGGCGGCTCCCTGGAAACCATGTCACTTAAACACCTGTGGTCACATGGGACGCCTTGGAGATGGGCTGCCTCTCTCAGTAGGGAGGGGAGGGCTCTTGGGCTCTGGCCAGACACACGCCAGACTGAGATGCTGGCAAGTAATGGGGCCACTGGGGGTAACTCGAGAGAGGGGAGCCTCCGTAGGGGCAGCTGGGAGGGCGGCCTGATACACTTCGCTTGGCTGGGGAGACCACGTTGCCGCGGGGCACCAGGACCCCAGGAGGCTCTTACTTTTTCCGAGTGGCCTGCTTGCCCTTGATGGGCTTCTTCAGGGTCGGCTTGGTGATGGCTGCATTGGGGGAATCACAAGACGAGGTCGGAGTTTTTGGAGGTTCTGCTGCTTCAGATTTTTGGTTTGGAAAAGGTGCCAGGGGGCCTCTCCTGGCGTCTTTGATCTTTAGTTCCTCGGACTTCATGGTGCTTCGGATGGCGTTCCCCGTGGTTCTCTTCTCTGCAGGCAGAGGGCAGAGAAAGGAGATTTATTCTAGACGCTGTCTCCAGATTGCTAGCCTGCGAGCTGCGTGCTAGGACAGGGGCATGGGTGTGTGGGGCAGCCACAGCCTCGGCCTACGCAGCCCAGTATCCCCTACCAGCTACTGGGGAGGGTCACCTGGCTCTACTTTTGGACGGGTCTACTTTTTGGACTGGGAAGAGCTGTTGGTCTTCAGCCTTCTTTCCCAGCTTTACTGAGATGTGACTGACAAAGAACAAGGTATTTAAGTGGGCCTAGCAGTGACCTGATGTCCGTATGCCCTGTGAGAGGGTCTCGTTCATTAACACATCTGGTCTTCTGCATCTGGAGGAGGGACAGACCCCGAAGCAGAAGCACCAGGCAGCAACCCTGGCATGAGCGCCCAACTAACAGCTTTCAGGAACGGGGTTGCAGACCCCCAAGCGTGGGCCAGTGTCCCTGTGGCCAGGAGTAGGCTCACGCAGAGCCTCTTCCCCAGGTGCCACCTGCGCGCTGCACCTCACAGTTCCCGCCTCTAGAGGGGTCCAAGCTAAGCAGTCACCTGGTTCTCAGTTCAGCGCCGGGACACCGGTCAGGGCGCTGTGAGGCAGGGACATCAAAAATGATTTGTGACTGAAACCAAGCTTGGAGGCTCAGGATGGGAGAGTGAGCCACTTTTTAAATAGTGATTTACTTTAAAAAAAAAACACGTCAATGATACATGGCTGGTGGGAATATACCATGGTGCGCTCATTTTGGAGAAGAGTCTGACAGTTCTTCATAAACTTAAACATAACCCTGGCTGGACGGCTCAGCTGGTTAGAATGTCATCCTGATACACCAAGGCTGTGGGTTCGATCCCCAGACACATAGAAGAATGAAGCAGTGAATGCATAAATAAGTGGAACAGCAAATTGATGTTTCTCTCTCTCTCTCTCTCAAATCAATCAATTCAAAAACTTAAATAAAAGGAAAGAAAACACGATGCTCAGTGAAAGAGGCCGTCACACAAGGCTACGTGTTAAGCGATTCCATTTGTAGGACACGTCCATGACAAGCATGTCCACAGAGACAGAAAATAGACTGGGAGTTGCCTGGGGCTGGGGGAGGGGAGAAATGGGGCGTAGCTGCTAATTCTGGGTTTCCTTTGGGGTGATGAAAAATCAATCAACGTATCACAACCCCTCCAGACCACCCTCACACCCGTCCACGCCTTCTGGAGTGGAACCGGAGGGAGGGAGGGCTAAGACGCTGCACACGGCCCCAGTAGTGTGGTGCCCAGGAACGCCAGCCGTCACGTCAGGGCAGGACAAAGGTTGAGTGTTAAGGATGAGAGCCTGGCCCCCTGACTGCTGCCATCTAGTCTCAATCGGAGCCAAAGGAGCTTTGCTCCAGAAGGGAGGGGGCAGGCTGGCTAGACGGAGAGAGCGCTCCTCCCCCCTGTGCCTCCGTGGAAGGGGCTGCCCTCCGAGCTCCCTGTGCAGGGAGGAGCAGGATGACCCTCGAAGTCCAGCAGAGGGCGGGTGGCCAGGAGGAGCCTCTCACAAGGCCCTTTGGCGCCCACGCTTGGACTGCTCTTCAGAGCAGCCCTGAACCCCCCACTGCACAGAGGGGCAAGCTGAAGGTCGGAAAGAGGAGCAAGCTGCCCAAGCCTCCTCCCCAGCAGTGGCAGAGCGAGGGTTCGAGCCCAGGTCATTTGAAGACCAACAAAACAGCATCACCCTGCGCACTGGGTAAATCAGGTGGGGGCTGGCTCCTGCCCCTGGTTCTCAATCTGACCCCTGGGGCAGGCCCAACCCATCACATATGGCACTTCCTGTTAATAAATACAAGGCTTCCTTGTATGGAGTGGCTTCTTTACAGCGACTTTTATGAGAAGGGAGCGGGGCGAGTTGGGAAGAGCGCCTGCACCCCAGTGCTGCCTGGAAAGGGAATATTTGGATGTGAGTAGGTCTCCAGCAGCCTTCCGCTTGTTTTGCAGGGCCAGAGAGAATTTTCAGTAACCATATATTTCTCGTTCAACATTTTAACTTGTTGCAGTTTATGTTCTTTAGAGAGTAGTTCTGAACGCTTAAGTGGAAAGAAACTTCAGAAATGAGGTCAAGGCCAGCTCATAAAAGGGAAGGAAGTCAGGGCCCGGTGTTCACACAACAGTTAGAACTCAAGCGTCTGGTGTGTTCGACCCAGACATGTCATTTCTGCATAACGGCCAATCAGGTGTTATCTTTGCAGTTCGGCAGGACAATCACGCTTGGAGGACATGCCAACTATTGTGAAAGCAGGAGAACCTGTTAGACCAACAGGACGCCCGCCCCGGGAGAGGCCGCCCTTTCCCCGGGCCTGTGCTCCTTAGCAGCAACCTGGAACATGGCTCCTTTCAAGCCCAGGTGTGAAAAGGCTGGATAAAAATGGGCTATAGGTGTATAATTATGGAGGAGAGAGGCTTCTGCAGCCCGACCAGCCACGGTCAGAGCAGGGCCACCGCAGAGGCTTACCTTCCCGTTTCCTGTAGATTCCAGCAAATGGCTTCCCCTGGCATTTGACTTCGTGATGTGCAACTGAGTTCTCTTCCTGAAGGGGGGAACGCATTCCAGAGCATTTGTTCGGGCTCATGTAGGTATAGATCTTTGACTGCCCGGTAAATACATTCTCCTAAAACGACAAACGTGTATTCTGAAAGAGGCTTTAAGGAGAAGCTCCCATAGCATTTCGTGCAGAAGGGGCAAGCAGAATGCAGACAAAAAACCCCGACATCATCATCTCTCCGAAGCAGGGCTACCAGGGTCACCAGCCCCGGTAGGGCAGCAGCAGATTTCGAACCTCTCAGGTCTAAGTCAGCCTTTTCCTGAACAAACGTGGTCTCTAGTTCTGGTCACTAGGGGGGCATCTGGCCAGTGGGAGAACCAGCTGTACACAAAGGTCTATGTAAGGCGGAGACAACCCACCAGTGGCAGGGAGGTCAGAACTACCCAGAGTGAACAAATGAGGACTCGGAAGGGCTGGCCTGTGGGCAGGAGCTGCAGGAACTCTAGCATGGAAACAGGCCTCAGGGAGGCTGATTAACCATTTCTTGATCTGGAGGTCAGCTGGTAGGACTTGTCACTACCGCCTGAGCCTTCTGTGTACCCAAGCCTGGCCCCTCTCAAACCAAAGCAGCCCAGCAGCCTCCCAGGACAGCAGACGGGACTGCGGCTGGAATCTTCTGGGGTAACTGCGGGTGCGTGGGGAGTGGAGCGCTAATGAAAGCAGGGCCTGGTGCCAGCGCATTCAGGGCGTCACTCTACTGCAAATGGCACCTTGGCACTAATGGGGGTGGGCAGGCGGGTGGAGAAGCCAGGTCACTGCTGGTGTTTGTGGGTGTGGGGCCTCACCTCTGAGTAAGCACAGACCGCGGGAGGGCTCCCCAGAAACAATGCTAGGGCCTTTCTGCCTGGTGAGCTATTCAATACCGAGTCAGCGACACCGGGCAGGCGCCGCACACCCCGGGAAGTCAGCCACCTCTGGAGTAGCTGGATCTCAGGTGTGGAAATGTCATAAAGACACAACTTTTCCGAGGTCAAACACAGCCGGGTCATGGCGGAGGAAGGGTGGACGCCACTCCCAGGCAGGCAACAGAAAAGGAAGCTGCCCGGCTGGGCGTCCCGCCCGCATCCCAGCCCCGGGGCGGCGGGCGGGGGCCGCGGGGCAAGCCCACGTGCTCGCGGAGCGGGCCGCGGGGGGCGCCCGGCCCTCGGGGCGCGCTGAGTGAGTGCGGGGAGGGTGCCTGCTTACCCCGTTGGTGCGGGGCCTCCCCGGGCCCCTCCGCTCCACAATCTCCGGGCCCGGGGCCGTCGCTGCCACCGCCACCGCCACCGCCGCCGCCGCCGCCGCCTCCACCGCGCGGGGCTTGGACATCTTCCTGCCTGGAGAGGGGGACCCGGGGGAAGCGGGGGAGGGGGCGCTCAGGGCGCGGCGGGGCGGGGAGCGGGGCCACCCGGGCCGGGCGCCGCGGCGGCGCCTCCCGCCGCAGCCATGTTCCGAGGGGCCGGCCGGCCGGGCAAGGCCGGGCCCCGCATAGCACTCCCGCCGCCCGGCCTGGCCGGGCCCCCACGCGCCGTCGCCCCCCGCGCGGCCGGGCCCGACACACCCACCTGCAGCCCGGCCAGGCCCATGGCGGCGCGCCCCGCGCCCTCGCTGTGGCCAGGCCACCACCGCTGCCGCTGCCGCTGCTGCTGCTGCTGCCGCCGCCACCAGCGCCGCCGCGGCGCCCCGGGGAAGGGCCGGCGGCGCCCCACGGCGCCCCCTTCCCCCATGGCCTGCAAGGCAGGGCCCGGCACTCGAGCGCCGCGGCAGCCCCGGCCAGCCTGAGACCGAGGACGCAGGGAGGGAGGCGCTGGCGGCACTTCCTCCGCGGTCTACCCGCTTGCCACCGCCCACCGTCCGGCTCTGGGCGCGGGGAGGGGCTAGCAGGGGCGGCGCTGCTGCGGGGCTGGGGAGGGGGGGAAGGAGGCAGGGCAGGCCGCGCGGCCACGACGAATCCCGACTCGGGTGCGCCCCCTCGCGCGTGTCCTCAGCCACTCGCTGAGGAAGGGGTGGGTAACCGGAGAATGACAGCCCAGGCTCTCCGCCTGCCAGGCGGCTTCGCTCGCTGGCTCACGGATATTTTGGGAGACCCGTCCGTGCCAGGCGCTGTCAGCAGTGGTGTGCCTGAGCCTGGGCTCACGAAGCGTTTTTGTGGGCATTTAATCCTTCCCGCAAGTCCATGGGGGTAGGTCCTGAAGCAAGCCTGTTTAAGACGTGGATACTGAGGCTCAAGGGAGTTGCAGAGGCTTGCCCAAGGCCTCAGAACTAGAAAGTGACAACCCCAGGTGGTCTGTACTTGACAGGTATAGGCCCTGGGGAGAGAGAGCCAGGGTTACAATTGGGAAGTTTGCTGGGTGCTTCTCTCCCGCACGTTATCTCTTGAAACCCTGCGGCAGCCCTAGGAAGTGGGCACTGTAATCTCTGTCCCACAGATGGGGAAAGGTGAGGAGGGCGGCCAAATTCTACAAACCAGAAATGAGTTTCCAGGCAAGTGACCCCAGAGTCTATACTCCCAGCCAGTACCCTTCCTGGTCCCAGATGAGGTAATTACCGTTGGGAGGAGCACATGGTATTGCAGAAGGGTGTAGCAAGTCCCCAGGTTCTCCTGTCCCCTCCTCCCCAGGAGCAGGTGCTAAGTAGGCAAAGGGTCCAGGCACGCTGGCGTCTGATCCCCTGGCGTCTGATCCCCGCCTGGCTCAGTGCCCTGGGCCACCGCACTGTAGTCTGCGGGCCAGAGGCCAAAGAGTCCCTGTATTTGTGCAAAGTCAGATGTAAACAAGACACCTCCGGGCACCTCGCCGGTGCTGCTGGGGTCACAACCCAGGAGCAAGGATTGGGTTTCTCTCCCTGCCTCAGCCCCAGAGGGGCTTTGCTACCATGGCCAAGTCACTGTCCCAGTCTAGGCCTGGGTGTCCCCGTGGATAAAGGTCAAGGACCTTGAATTCCAAGACCCAGCCAGGGCGCCTTCAGACAACCACAGGTTAAACAAAAAGCTGTCACTTTAAGTAGCTACACCTTAGAAGGAATAAGACCAAGTGGGATTAAATGGCAGGAACTGCTCAGAAACAAGCCTCTCAAATCTGCTCAGGATTTAGCATCCTTCAGGGTAGGGCTGAGGACCACCCCCCAACCCCTCCCCCCTCCCCCAGCCACTCTGCTGCCTACTTGAACACCACACGGCCATGCTGAGAGTGAAAGAGGATGCTAAAGTGACACTAGGGCAGCCATCTGAAACAGTGTCTGTCACATCTGCGGGGCAAAGAAGGTTTTTCAGTCGCCAAACTATTAGGAGAATCACGATTTGAGAACAGGAAGCACCTTGTCCACTTCACATACTGTTTTAAGCCCCGCCCCACGCTCACAGAAGCTTAGCCGCAGCGTTCTCAATTTTGGCCAAGTGCAGGGGACACAGTAAAGCATAAATCTAGCACCAACTCCTTGCCACTCTGCAGCTCTAGGACCTAGAAATTCTAGCACAAATCATTCCATAGAAGTTTTAAAACAGTCTTTCTTTTCTCTGTGCGTAAGGTGTTCTGTGTACGTATAACAAATACACCTATCAGCAGAAAGAAAAACTCTTTAACGTTGCCCAGGATCTCACAGAAACAGAATTCAAAAGCAATGATACGGCCCTGGCTGGTGTAGCTCAGTGGATTGAGGGCAGGCTGCGAACCAAGGGGTCGCTAGTTCCATTCCCAGTCAGGGCACATGCCTGGGTTGCAGGCCAGGTCCCCGGGGGGGCCACGTGAGATGCAACCACACATTGATGTTTCTCCCCATCTCTTTCTCCCTCCATTCCCTTCTGCCTAAAAATAAATAAATAAAATCTTTTTTTTTTTTAAGATTTTATTTATTTATTTTAGAGAGAGGGGAAGGGAGGGAGACAGGGAAAGAAACAGCAATGTGTGGTTGCCTCTCACAGGGACCTCACTGGGGACCCAGCCCGCAACCCAGGCATGTGCCCTGATGGGGAATCGAACCGGGACCCTCTGGTTCCCAGCCCGTGCTCAATCCACTGAGCTACACCAGCCAGGGCAAATAAATAAAATCTTAAAAAATAAAAATAATTTTAAAAAGCAATGATACAAAGAGCTGGCCCTTATTGAATGTTCACTGTACATTTGGCCCTGTAATAAGGCATTATTAAGTGGAGCCTCCCCAAGCCTTTATGAGAAGGTGCCATTCCTATTTTATGAATGTAGAGATTAAGGCTCAGGGAAGAGAAGCCTCACTTGCCAAGAGTTCTGGGCCCGGTGTTGCTGTAGGAGGGCAGTTTACCGCACCAGATGGGTGTTGTTTCCCTTGAGCTCAGACACTAACGTGGCAATTCATTGATTCCACAAACATTTTTTGAAGACCTACTTTGTTTCAAGCCCTGTGGTAGGGTGAACATAGAGACGGACGGAGAACGGTGAGGACAGAGGGGTCAGTTGGGGCTGATTGGCCATGGTGAAGACTGTGGATTTGGTCCCAAGAGCAACAGGGAGGCTGGGGGTGGCGGCGTTATGGAGGTTGCATGGTAAAAATCTGCATCCCAGCTGCTGAGGGATGACAAATCAGAGGTGGCAAAAGTGCAAAGAGATCAGTTAGCAGGCCATCTGACAGTGCAGTTGAGGGGCTGATGCTCCTCAAAGGCACACACTCAAGGTTGAAAATATGTACACGATTCTAAAACTTCAGAACCAGAGAGGATTCGCCTGTCATCTGACCTTTTTGTTTATGGGACCCAGCGGGCCTCTCAAAATGAACTACAAGTGGCCTCTCAAAGTGGCCTTTGTCCCAAAGACCACTTTTCTAGAAGAAAAGAAAACTAACCCCTCATTTGAAGTACTGTAAATGATTTGGCATTTACGATGCCAAATGCCCAATTTCATAGTTTGCAAGAGCAATGCAGCCTAAGAAATAAGTAATTACTAATTTGGGGGTCAAGTGAGACTGTGGAAATCACTAACCAATAAACTACACAGGTGGTATGGAAGCCTGCCACCCTAGTGGCTGGGAACCCCCGCCCTGCTTTGGCTAAGACAGTACCGTGCGACCAGCAAAGGCACAGAGGCTAGACAGCGACCTTGGACTTCAGCTCCACCTCTGGAAAATGGACATAACAATTTCTAAAGATTAATCTGAGATAATAAAATGCCTAGCCATTAATGGTAATTACTAAGTATTGGTAATTAGTAAGTATTGTTTGGCCCATATTAAGTATTTAAGTATTTCAATGGCCAAGTGCTTAGTTTTGCCCCTCCCCAGCAAAGATTAATTAAAGCAAGCTATTTTTTTTTCATGCTCTACTGTTAAAATAGGTAAATTAAATGATTTTACTGTGATGGGAAAATGAATTGGGGAAGCATATTTTATTAATGTTTTCAGATAAATTAGTCAGATACTATTAATATACTTTTAGATGCTTAACACTTTTCTGGAGAAAAATAGTCATTTCAATTTCCTCTGTGGACTGAGTTATTAAGCTCTTTAACTCGAAGTTCATTATGCCTCATTTCTTAATCAGAATCTGGGTAAGTCTTATCCCAAAAGGCCCTAGAGGGACGCTGGGAGAATAAATGATGCAGCTGGGTGCCGGGTCTGAAAAACAGAGGAGCCCAATAAATATTTGCTGAAGGAGTCCTTATTTTATTCATTACTACTGCTCTAGGGAGCACACTGCACTAAGGCCAATTCCTACTGAAATGCAATGCCTTGGAATATTGAGAAAAATGTGAAATTTCAACTTATTGTTTTAAAATAATAATGCTAGTCAACAGTCACGCTCAAATTTTTGCATGAAGGAGACACAGCGGCTGGAAATGACGGGCAATTGGGGATCACTTTGCCGCATAACGTGGGTCTCACCGTCCTGACAGCAAACTAAGTGTGCAAAGAAGGACTTCGGGTGCAGGTACATCGCCTCCCACGGCTGTGCTGTCCCTCCCGCCCAAGCCATCTCAGATGGGCAGGAGTCCTGACCAGCTGCGGAACGAAGGGCCTCCCAGGGAGGTGACAGGGAATGCGCGTCACCCCCAACTGGACCGGCGGGGCCGGGTCCCTGTCCCGGCGGCGCAGAGCTCACTCAGAGCCTGGGGACAGAAGGAAGGAGCCTGCCGCGGCGTCCACTCGGACGCGCTCGCCACGATGTGGGTTCCCGATCTGAGCCCTCGCCTCAGGGTCACCTCCTTTCCCCAGCAGAAAGAGCCCAGAGCAAGCCAAGCCTCGCCCTCCCCAGTCTTTACAGCAATGACAACCATTCCCCTGGAAGTGACCTGCGCTTTAGTTTCCAAAGGGCTTTGACATATGGATCCGCTTCCTCTGCAGAGGCAGGCCTGCTTGTGCCCACACTTAGAGGAAACTGAGGCACGGGAGTGGGAGGGGCTTCTGAGGGCTTGAGGTGGGGGTGAGGAGCCTGGAAGGTTCCTCAGCGTCCCACACCTCCCACCCCCGGTCCACGCGCTCCATCGGAGCAGCCCGCAGGAGGGTGCTTCCCCGCGGCCGCCACCCCTCCCGCCACCCCGGTCCCCCTCCAGCGCGACCCCCACCCCAGCAGCCCAGGCGCTGACCACCTGGGCAAATACCTCTAGCCATGACCCTGGTCTGTCACCGCCTAGGATCTCCCGGGAAACGCAGCTTTCGAAAAAAGTTGCAACAACTGTAGCCAACTGCTCCACAGAGCACCGGCTGCTGCCCTGATTGGCGCCGTCGCCCGCCTCTCCCCATGCTGCGCACCGTGATAGGCGAATGAGAGGGAAAGCCCGCCTTTCTCCCCGCCTCCCTGGCTGGGGGCGGGGTGAGCGGCCGCACTTTCTACAAACGCTTTCGGGACAGGTCCCGGAGGAGGAGGTGGGGGGGGGTGGTGTTTAAATTTTACCGTCTCCCTGCGCTGATTGGCTGCGTTAGAAGGACACCCGCGCTGCCATTGGAGGCCCCAAACCCCGCCCTCTCATGGTGCTGAAACTCAGCCTTAGGAGGTTTAGTCACGTGGCTGGAGGACCGGGCTCCTAGTGGACTCCAGGGACTTCCGGTTTTTCCTCCAACTTGACCAGAGCCCGACTTTGACCTGCTACGTCCCCATATGACCTGGGAAGCCTGGCTCCCACCAGTTGGACATCTCCAGCACCTTGACCTCTTCTAGCAGTTTAATCCATTCATTCCTAGGTTCAGAAGGTTTACTAGAACAATCTATTATGCCATTAGTCAAAACCCCCTGGCCTAGCTCCGACCAGCTAACCAAGTCAGCGGGTAAGCCTAGAACCTCAGCGAGCCACAGCCCAAAATGCCCACCTATTTCACGGATGGGGAAACAGAAGACCAGAAGTAACGGCTTATTTGTTGCCCACAGTCACCCAGCAGTTTAATTGCAGGGCCTGGATCAACCTTTTGACTATTAGCCCACTGGATAATTACCCGAACCCCAAGGGAACAACCCTGCAGTGTTCCCCACCCAGGGGAGCCTCTCTCGGTTTGGTCCCAGAGGAGTACAGGTGTCCTGGATATTCTTTTCTTTAAACGCAGGGGAGGTATCCAGTTGCAGCTCTTCCCTTGGGGCCCCTTCTGGGGATGTTGGCAAATGTCATTCACTCATCCATTCTCCCTTTGGTCCCCAAGAAGGTTTTGGAGACCTCAACATTACCCAAGGAGCCTAGCATGTAGGAAAGCAAGACAGGGTGACGCGTACGAAAGCACTGGGAAAAGGAGCTGCTGAAGGGCTGTGTGGCACTGGTGTATCATTTCAGCTCTCTGGCCCTCAACATCTCTAGCTGTCAAATGATTTTGGAGTTGGGTGAAGAGTGATCTCCAAGGTTTCTTCCAGCTTCCACAGATAGAAGTCTTTACTTTCCCTAAAATTCATCAATTCAACATTTCCTTGAGCTGTATACCTGGCATTGTCTGATCCCCTGAGGATAATACATTGGCAAGTAAGACACACGCCCATATTTTTTAGGGAAGAAATGAATAAGAAACCACATTTTAAAAAAGATTTTTTTTTTTAAGATTTTATTTATTTATTTTAGAGAGAGGGGAAGAGAGGGAGACAGGGAGGAGAGAAACAGCAATGTATGGTTGCTTCTCACATGGCCCTCACTGGGGACCTGGCCTGCAACCCAGGCATGTGCCCTGACTGGGAATCGAACCGGGACCCTCTGGTCCCCAGCCCGCGCTCAATCCACTGAGCTACACCAGCCAGGGCAAGATTTTATTTTTAGAGAGGGGGGGGGAGAGAGAGTGGGAGAGAAACATCAATGTGTGGTTGCCTCTCAGGGACCCCCCACTGGAGATGTGGTCCACAACCCAGGCATGTGCCCTGACTGGGAATTCAACCAGCAACCCTTTGGTTCACAGGACAGCACCCAATCAACTGAGCCACACCAGCCAGGGCTATTTTATTTTTACTTAATCGAGTTTGAGAGAGAGGGAGAGAAACACAGATTGGTTGTTCCACTCATTTATGCATTTATTGGTTGTTTCTTGTATGTGCCAGACTGGGGATCAAACCTACAACTTCAGCAGTTCAGCCTTGGCATATCAGGGTGACGCTCTAACCAACTGAGCTACCTGGCCGGGGCCTGGAAACTTCTCTTTTCATGTTCTTGGGGGCCCTGAGCCACCATTTAAGAACCACGGAGAGGCTGCTAGAGAGACCACACATAAAGAACACAGCTGTCCTAGCATTCTTGCAGAGCCCAGCTCACAGCTGATCCATCAGCTGGTTATAGTCATTACAGGCAAGACTATTGGCCCACTGATGTTAGCAGAAGAACTGTTGAGCTGGCAGGATGATGAGAAATAAGAAAATGTTGTGTTAAGTCATTCCGTTTGGGGGTCGTTTATGTTACATAGCAACAGGTAAGTATATTCCCCATACCTAAAGCCAAGGGCACTGCTTCCTCTTCAGACCTGTTTGCCTTCCTGAAGTCATAGTTTCAGTTAATGGCACTCAAGCCAGAGCTAGAAACAGAGATGTCATCCTCTAATCCTTCCTCCCCCAACTCCTATCCAACTAGCCACTGTGTCTTGCTGGCTTGACTGTCTAAATATTTCTTGAATCTGGCCCTCTTCTATTGCTCAATAACTTTGCTCCAGTTCAGGTTCTGTCGTAACTTCTCTCAACCTGTCTGTCTTCATACCTGCGGCCCAGTTCTTAGATCTGCTGGACTGCTCCTGGTGATCCTTGCACAACACATGCCTGACCACGGCAGTTCCCTGCAACCTGGAGAATGAAGCCCAAACCCACTAGTAAAGGCTCTTTGAGAATGGCCTTCACCTACTTTTGCAAGTCTACTGATAACTACTTTTGACTTGCTACATCAGTCAAGGTTCAGATGGGAGACAGAAACTATGCCAGTTATTTAATGGAGACAATTCAGTACAAGAAATTGTTAAGTACGTATCAACTGGTTAACTAGGTAACAGAAAGGGTAAAGAGAAAACCTGAAGGCATCCCAGAGGTAGCACCTACAGGAAGCAGCTCTCACCACTGGGGCTCAGGGAACAGAGGGAAGTCTTGGTGTGATTTTCACTCAGACATTACGCCAACCCCTGATGTCAAGGAGGGGGCTCTTGCTAGTCGTCCTGTCTGGGACGCTGCAGCTGTCAGGGTGCAGTGTTGCTGGGGTAACGCTCACAGGAAACTTTTCTCACCCTCCAACCCCACAGTGTCCCTGGAGCACCCCCTGTGGCAAGAGTGACCCCTGCAACAGCTGGTGGGGCAGAACCCTTGCCTCACAAAGCGGGGTTAGAGGCAGAGGTGGGGAGCTGAGAAACAGTGTCTGGGTAACTGACGCATTTGCCTTGTGACTGCCCCTTCTCCTTGCTTTGCAAGTGCTTCTCCCAGGAATGCAGGTGCTTCTTCTCTCTGCCAGCTGCATGCCTACTTGTCAGCTCAGTCCTCACTCTCAAGCAAGCCTTCCTTGACTCCTTGATGAGGTCAAGCGCCTTTATGATGGCTCTGTTGGCATCTCTGTCCCACTGTCAGTTCCAGGGTTAGACTTTGGGGAAGGTTTTTTTTTTTAAGATTTTATTTATTTATTCTTAGAGAGAGGGGAAGGGAGGGAGAAAGAGAGGGAGAGTAACAGCAATGCATGGCCGCCTCTCACATGGCCCCCACTGGGGACCCAGCCCACAACCCAGGCATGTGCCCTGATTGGGAATCGAACCTGGACCCCTTGGTTCCCAGCCCGCGCTCAATCCACTGAGCTACACCAGCCAGGGTATGGGGAAGGTTTTGGTTAATGCCCACTGACTGTAAAGGCATTAATCTCAAGGACTAGGACCATCCACTGCCACCACCTTGATTTGTTTTTTCTAAACTTATGTTCTTAACCTCTAATGTAGTCGCTGGCACAAAGCAGAGGCTTGCTAAACATTTTTTGAATGGAGTGAGAAGTGTACTTGTCAATGGATGAGAGGCAGTCAACACCACGCCTGAATGGGGATGTTCCTGAATTGCTTCCGGTATTGTTTCAGTTCCCATCGTGACACAACTTCTTCTCCTGCACACAAACGTTATGCACAAATATAACAGCTGCATTATAAATGTCCACTGAAACACCATTCTTTTACATTGGTTCAAGGTAGAGCTTATGCAGAGATGGCCTGGATCTTAGAAAGTAACGCAAAGGGTGTTGAGTTTCTAGGTCAGACCTCTGCTTTCAGAATCTAGTATTCATTTAGTCCTTGTGGGCAACTACGGGGTGGGAGCCACTCTGAGACTGAGTTGTTCCAACCACACTCAGAAGACACTGATGCATTAACCACAGTGTCTTGGATTTCTTTGCTGCATCCTCCCACATTTTTTTCTCCCTTCACAACGTGACAGATTTGTAATTGTTGTCACCTACACTAGGCCATAAACTAGTCTAGAGGGTAGCAGTGAACACGGCAGATGAAGGTCTTGTTCTTACGGAACTATTTTTATTTTTATCTTTATAGGTTTTGTGTGTGTGATGATTAAATAAAATAATGGAAGTAAAGTTGTTAGCAAAACAATGAGTTTATCTATGTGGATACACATATACAATACGTATTTACATCTATAAACGTTAGGTTGGAAGATTCATAATCATTCTTGGCATGACGACTCCCCGCCCCATTTGTCCTGAAGAGCTCACACCTTAACCTCCAGCGTCCCGACGCCTCGGTTTCCGTTCAGCACTAGGCGAGTGCGGTGAGCCGCCAGTAGGGGGCAAGAATTAACCAGGCTTGCCTATTACCTAAGCAACAGAGTCAAACAGCATTCTCAGAATGACTTTACAAAAGGGTTACCAAGAAGTAAATTTGTTTATTTTGTTAGGTCATTCTAACAAAGTGAGAGGTGGTACCGACAGCCTAGAGGCATTGGGTCAAGGCACTCTGCGGCAATCACTGACAGCAATAGTTTCTTTGGGTTACCGGCTGTGTGTGCGGAAAAAAGTGGGGCTGACGGTGCTCACACTCCTTAGGATATGAAAATGGTAGTCGGCCTCCTAAGGGCCCCGAGTTCCTTGCAGTTTCATCCTGAATAAAGTGCTCTGAACGAACCTAACAAGCAACGCATATGCGAACTTTTTTTTTTTTTCTAGGATTGACTACGTAATGAAGAGTTTTCCAAAGTAACCGAGAAGCCACTAGGTGACTTGAAAACACCTTCGGGCCCCTCCTAGCTCGACTTTGAAAGAAGGTGCGGAACGCATGCGCCCGGCCCACCCGCCGGCCTGCGCGTGGCACCCATGCTCGGACCTTCTTCCCGACAGCCAGCGGGGTAGAAAGGGCGGGGAAACGGAATTCTCGCGAGATCTTTAGAGCGCCGGCGGAAGCAGTAGACACGTGACTCTCCTCAGCGGCCTTTGCCTTCCCCCTCCCCCTTCTCGGAAACCCGGCCCCCTCACCCTCTCCCACCCTGGAGCCGCGGTAATGGACCGTTTGGGTTCCGGAATTTCCTCGGATCCAACCACTGGTACCAGGGCGACGGGAGCCGGCGGAGTCCGTGTTTTGCGGCGAAGGCAGGGGGCGGTCAAGATGGGGGGGGTAAATCATCTCCCTTCGCCTAGGAGGGAGGCGGGGCGGAGAGGGGCGCGGGGGAGCGAGGTGGCGGGGGGGCG
>PVJI01014957.1:0-42579 GCA_004026765.1 Micronycteris hirsuta
TGGATGGATGGATGGATGGATGGATGATGGATGGTGAGTGATTGATAGATGGATGATGGACACATAGATGGATGAGCTAACTAATTAATTCATTTTCCCTTTATATCCAGGACTCTTCCCAGCCTAACCCACTTCTCATTCAAGCCACACCCCACACACACACACTGCAGGTCCCTGGCACCCACCTTCCCTCTCTCCCCCAGACTGATGGGAAGGCAGGGTGCAGATGGCCACCTTCCCAGGGTTCCGGAGCAGGACGCACCGGAGGTCAGGAGGCAGGGCCGAGCACAGTGGTGGTCTGCTCCGCTGGCCTCTGCGGCTGATGCCAGAACCCAGAAATGGGCGTCACGATTTGTGGAAATAGGGCCCGCGTTTCCTCTCTGCTTCACCCTGGAATGGGAATCCGATGAGTCTGGTCTGGGTGTGCATTTCACTTGCCAGATCCTGCTTGGCTGACACTGAGCTCTCTCCATGGAGACCGCTGGAAAGGCCTCAGACTTCGAAATGTTTAGAATGTGATTCTGAATCTGCTCCTTCCTGGAATGACACAGAAAGTTGGTTTTCTTCTCCCCAACTCCACCGACTGGCAGAGACACGCTCCTCTCCAAAAACACAGCTCGGCCCCAGCCGAGGAAGAGGGAGTCCTCCGCGATCCCCATCTGCAATGTGTCACGAAAGGAAAGGAAAAATAAAGAACCCTTTAACGACTCGCCGTGTTGTATGCTTTGGAAGGGCCTGGTAAACTTTCTAGCAAATTGCTTCTAATTATAGGAAACCTGCCTTCGGCTTCAGGAAACACCCACCAATGTCACCCCAGTCCCGAGTTCTTGGCAGAGCAGACGTTTCTCCCACTATTATTTCAGTTGGCCTGAGCTATTGACAACACATTTATCAAACGGGGAATGAAGCTGCCTCCATGGAGGAACCTTCTGGAAAAGACAGTGCCGGGGAGCCCGGGGAACAGGGCCAGCTGTCCACAGCCGTCCTGATGCAATTTCCAGAACCTGCGTCTGCCCACCAGTGACGACGGTCTAGTCTAGAATCGATTTCTTTGGAAGACATTGCAGACAGCATCCGTGCTTATTATTTTAAAATCTACAGAAAAAGTATAGTCAAAGACCGAATTCCCACATCCTTGACGCCCCCCATGTCCGTCCCCAGCATGGGTCACCATCCCGGCAGCTCATGCTTTCTCAGTGACCGCGGCTCAGGGGCCACGTTTGGGTTCACCGTCGGGTCCTACCCTCCCGGGACCCATTCAGATGCTTCTCGTCACCTTCCTCGTTGTAACGGGAGGCATTCGGCTGTAAGATGTGTGTCACCACTCAGTGGTTAGTTGACACAGGAGAGCATCCTCGATGATGCTGCAGACAGTCCTCACTCATCAGTGGCTACGTAAGAGGGCGTGGTAGCACATCCAACGGAGATGTAATGACAGTCACACCGGGAATTTTAAATTGTCTAGGCGTCACCTTGAACAAAATGAGAAGAAACAGGTGAAACTAATTTTAAGCATCCTGGGAGAACATCAGCGTCTCGGCCCATGAAGCCCCCACCCTGCCCCACGTCACGGGGGCACCTGTGGGTGTGTGTGAGAGCCATGGGGGACGCAGGTGTCCTCTGAATACCGTGTGGCCCCCTGTCACCGGGCGGGCTGTGATTTTAGAAAGAATTCCAGTCATCGTTACATGGAAGACCCCCGTACGAGAGGCACTCGCATTCCACCAGTGGGAGAAAGGGCCACAGCTTCTGTGCAGGCTCCAGCTGGGTGGCTGCGTGGACAAGGTCTCCTGTCACCCCCACAGTGACAGTCTGAGGAGGCAACGTCACCTTGCCCGTGTTGCAAGGCAGAAGGAGGCTCCGGGAGAGACGCTAACCTGCCCGACGTCACAGCAGCGCAGTGGGACACTCGGGGCAGGGCCGGGGCTGGGAGGGGGGCCAACTCCGGGGGGCCGGCCCCAGGCCTTGTGCTTCCCATCTCCACTCGATTTCCATTAACCGCAGAGTAACCAGGGACACCCAGGAAGGACCCCACCGCACAGGGCAGAAACCCCAATGGTATCAGACAGAAAGAACCTGGCTGGCACCACAGAAGGTTCCAGCACAGGCAAGCCCCGAGCATCATGAATTCTCCTCCAGTAGAAAGAGCCCCACTGTTTCCTTCCAGAACTGACATGCGTGGCTTCCAGGGAAAACGAGTCATTTCTGAGTTGATCAGGGATGGTTGCTCCCAGAAGCCACTAGGCTCCCTTGGCCCTGACCTTGGGTGGCACCCCTGACAGTGACCACCTAACCCCCACTCATTCTGTGGACTCAGAAGTCAATCCCCAAACACTTGACCTTGACCTTCAGCTTCCACCCTGAAGTAGGGGCTCCTCGAGGAGGCTTGGGTCCTGAGGACTGGGCTCTTGGAGTTTGGAGACACGTCCCCATTCGCGGAGAAGACTTTTTATTTTTACAGCTTCCTGATAGCAGTGGCTCGGCCCCTGCCAGCCTCTGGGCCCTGCTCCGGCTGGAGATGTGAGCTGTCTGCAGCCGGGGGCGGCGCTGCCCTCTGAAGTTGCTGCGCCCCTTGGTCTGTTTTTAGAAGGCTCTTGAAGAGGAGATAGATGGTTTGGTACTCCTGTTCATGATAACAGGACGGAAAGATCCTGGCGGCCGGGATCCGATGGTGGGGGAGCCGGGCCCCGGGGGCTTGCCGGCTGTGCCTCGGGACCCATCTCCTGGCCCCCAGCTGCAGGCTGGCCCAGCCCTGCCCAGGCCGAAATGTCCATCTGACCCCATTACCACTGATTAAGTCCACGCTCCGCAGCCTCCCCATCCAAGCCCTGCACCCTCCGCCCACCTCTCCCTCCTCCTCCCCCCCCCCGTCCAGACAAGCATGAAACAGTATTTGGTGCCTCCACGCCCTTGCCCAAGCCGCACCCTTCTTGACCTTGCCAGCTTCTCTTTGCCCTCAAGATCCAGTTTACGCCTCACCCCTTCCATGACCTACAACCTCTGCACGGCCCCAACCAGACGTGAGCCACTGTGTCCCTAATCTGTGCCCCCATGGCGCACTTGGCTTGTCCCATCAGAGCTCTCATTCCACGATGTGGCCGCTATCTGTTCCCAGGTCTCTTTCCCCACGAGGCTGTGACTGTTACCTGACAGGGACCTGTCTGATTCACCACGAGAGCCTCAGACGATCGCGTGGCCGGGTTCCCGGCCCCCGTGGACACTTAGTATATGTGAGGGGAGGTCAGTGAGGATGCGTGGGACGGGAGCAGCTCTGAGCTTCCTTCTCATTGTAAAAGGCCATTTGGAGTCGGATGGTGGCCATCAGAGAAAAAACACTCGTGGACCCTCCGTAACTGCAACGCCCCCCCCCGCCCCGCCCCGCCCACCCCGCCAAAATAAAGAGAACCGTGCTGATTTCCAAAGGGGTCCAGCCTTTGGTGTTGGTGCCCAGGGCTAGCAGTCGGTGCAAACGTAACCAGAGTAAGTAGATTTTGTGAGTATCTTTCCCGCTAACATTTGTTATCAAAAAAAAATTAGTCACTGCAATGAAAAAGGAGCTGACACTTAGTTAATTCGCCAAAACAGACTCCGCTGTCACCCGAATGGCTCAGATCTACAGGAGAAGCAACAGGCCAAAGTACCAGTTTAATGGGGTTTCAATTTTACGGGACGGGGTTCTCTTTGAAGTACTTTGTTTCAAGAAGCTTGTGTCTGTCAACACCCCGGCCTATTAGTCCGATCCGGGGGCGCATCTCGGTGTCGTGAAAATTTAATTTGTTTAAAGAACGCTCTGATTCAATCGTTCACCTGTGGTTAACTAGATTATTAAATCCAGGGGCAGTTTGGGCAAATACGGGCGCTGGGTGTGCAAACAGTGTAGGGGTCGTGTTCAGGGTGACGCTTTGGATCCAGTTTTGGGGGCCACCGATGGAAAGAAAGTCAGATAGCGAAGAAGGAGTCACAGTATGCCCCAAGTCGCGTCACAAGTGATGGGTGGCCGAGGACTGCCCCTCATCAAAACGTCTGATCTAATGACTTTTCTAGGGGGGCTCCAGCTTCCAAGCAGCCTGCACGTGATTAGTTAGCAGGACCCCAGGGCTGGGCTCTCGGAGGCTGGGTTTCTGCAGTTACCCACTTTATTTGTTCTTCATTAACAGTTTATAGATGTTGAAAATGTTTATGAGCGTGGAAGAGGAAGAGAGGGCAGAACAAAGGGAATTAATAATGAGCATGCGCCCGATTCTTAACCGAGTCTGGGTCAGGCCGACACGGGCAATCGTGGAGTCAGGGTGGAGCGCCAGCCACCTGTGAGGGGAAACATGAGGCTTTGCAGGTACAGTCGCCACGGGTGTTTGGGCTGGACGCTGAGGCTGGGTGCGTGGAAAACTTCTGGGTTCCACGTCCCTCCCCCGGAGGACTCAGCTGGCTTTGCCACACAAACTGTGTGCAGTTGCCTAGTTCATCTGTTCCATGTGCGTGTCTCGAGGACCTACTATGTCCTGGGCAATTAGTAGGCACTAGAGATGTGCAAACACTACACAGCAACTGTCCTCCAGCTGCTTGCAGATGAGGGGAGAAAATGATATTAAAACCTTAATCACCACACCCTGCAAAGAAGGTGATCCAAACTCATCAGCAGATGCTCTGTGTAGCTGGGGAGCCAGGGAAGGACAGCCATCAGGCTAAGCTCTGAAGGAGGCACCAGGCTAGAGACCTTGTGCCCTGCGGTGAGAACAGCAGGAGCAAACGTCCTCCCGTGGGAGGCACGTCCAGCTCACCCGGAGAGGGCCCTGTGGCCTGAGGGCAGAGGGCGAAGGCTCTCGGAGTCCAGCTCACACCGGCCGCTTGGACCGGGCGAGGACTTCCAGTGCGTGGTAAGCCAAGGAAAGCTCTTAACGTCCGCCGATGACCTTGCTGGAAGGCAGACAGGTCTCAGGTCTCAGGGCTCAGGACTGACTCACCCAGCAGGCTCCCCCAGCCGTGAGCCTCAGATTCCTCCCTGGAGGAGCTTGCCTAAAGGTCCCTTGGGGAGAGTCCACGAGGAAACAGGTAAACAGGTGGAGCAAGACAACCTAGTACCTGCCACTTGCGGACACGCCAAACTTGGTGGCCTGAGATCTATAAAAGCGATGGCCCTTCCAGCCGGCCTTGGACAGCAGGAGTGCACTCGGCCGTCCTGCTGTGGGTGAGCGTTTCCACTCTGGTCTCCTTTTGGGAAATCACGGCTTCCTCATTCAATATGGCTCGGGGCTCCGAAGGCCCCCATCCTGCCCCAGCGAAGTGGCTAAGAGAACCCCCAGTCGGCCCCGCGGGCCCTCCCTCCCCAGACGTGGGATCTGAAACCCAGAAATGAGAGGACTGAACAGACAGGCTTGCCCGAGGGCCTGCTTTCCGGTCTCTGGAACTGAGAGCCCCGTGGCCCACGCCTGTTCCTCAGCTACCCCTCGAGTCTACTGGCCTCTGTCAGCCTTCCAAAATAACTTCGTTTTAATTGCTAGTTTGAAGCCAAAGCATACTAATTAATGTGGCCATGGAGAAATGGAAACCGAAGAAATCCAGGGTCTGCACACAGTTACAGCGAGTTTGTCAGATCCGGGGCAGGGTTTCTGAACCCAGCTCCGCGCTGTTTCACCTGCAGGACACCCGGAGATGCGGAAGGACACGGGGTTCTGGGGATGGGGGACAGAAAACAGTCTTTATGGCCATCCCTTTGTTCACTTTAGAGAGTCAACTAAAATTCTAGCTCAAAGCTTGAACTGCCTCCTCTTGGGTGCCTGGGCCACAGCTGCGGCATCACGCGGGACTTGTCCAAAATGCACTCCTTTGGGTCCCAGCCCAGACCTCTGGCCCTGACCCTCTGAAGGTGGGACCCCGAGGTCCACATCTGAACAAGGCTTCCCGGGGAGCAGGCGGTCCCCCAAGTCTGAGAGTGACCGCCGTAGGTTTTCTCCAGCGGGCTCCTTCCTGTCGCCTGGGGATGGCTTTCCCGTGGACGTCACTCCACGAGCAGCTCAAGGTGTGTAGCACAATGAGGAGGCGCGGAGACGCTGCGTGGACCCCACACAGGCAGAGCCCCCCCGTCCACACCCCCACCGGAGGGGAACATTTGTGTTTTTCTATTTATTTATTGAATTTATTGGGTGACATGGGTTAATAAAAGTATATAGGGTTCAAGTGCACAAGTCGGAGGAAGACGAATACCATATGATTTCACTTATGCGTAGAATCTAATGAACAAAATAAAGAAGCAAACAAAATAGAAACAGACTCCTAGATGCAGAGAGCAGACTATCAGAGGGGAGGGGGCTGGTGGGCTGGGCGAAATACGTGAGGGGAAAAGAGCAAAAAAAACGACAAACCTTATAGACAAGGTGATTTCCTTCTTGTCATTTTAGGTCCCAGCTTCTAAGCCACATCCTCGGACAGGCCCCCCCAACTTTCCATCCACACTCCCGGTGTGTCTCAGCTTGTCCTCCTGCCTCATCGCAGCCCTGGTCAGTCCTATGTCTGTCTGTCTGTGTGTTAGCTGTCCGTCTTCCCCGTGTGTCCATCTCCGCGAGAGCCGGGATCTGCTGCGCACAGCTGGGTTCTCAGTGGCACACGGAGGTCAGCACAGAGGAGCGCGATAAACACTTGACCGGCTTGATTAACTGATGAATTAATTGGAAGACTAAATGGGCAAGACAAGGGTAGCTGGCTGAGCCGAAACCAGGAGGGCTTTGGAGCCAGGTGCTGGGGTAGAATGCAAGACCAACGGGAGACCTCGGGACGGGGGAGGCAGGGGCAGGGGTGGAGACTAGAGAGTGCAGGGCTGAGGGACTCAAGTTCCATGTCGAAGGCCGGCGCCAGCCAAGCAAAGCCAATCTGAGAGCAGATTCATGCCCCGCGCCACCAGTGTGCCATCCTTGTTATAAGGTCTTGACCTTGACAATTCATGGAGGGCACATCTTTTGTTCTCAGATAAGACTTTGTTTCAGGAGTTTGAAGGTGACCTGATTTTCAGTTTTCACGTCGGCAGAAAGCCACCCCTTGGTGGGGGTGTGGGTCTCACCAGCCGCAGGGAAAGCAGGCCAGACGGTGGGGCTCCTGGCATCCGCACGAAAGCACAGATATGCCAGAGCCTTTGCTGAGAGGCTTTTTATAAACACCGTAAATAAGGCCCTAAAAGCCCCCAAATATGGTTTTGCCTAAACAAACGTGGTCACAGAACTAGAGGGCGTGATGACGAGTGGCAAATGAAAAAAAGCACGTCTGAGAAGGAATCCCTGACACCAGGCAGAAATGCATGTGACGTGAGAGTGGTGTAAAGCGTGACTCCAATTTTGTGGCGATCGCCTGGGTCCCCGCCGGGCCTGACCCTGGGACTTGGACACGTGCCCCTGTGTGGATGAGCCCATTGAATGGGTGTCGAATCACATGAGTTCATCTCAGCGGAAGCACTGAAGAGTGGAAAGGAATGGGGAGGGCAGGTCGGGGTGGGGGCAGCCGGCCCCTGCAGCCCCGGGCCTGCCTCGTGGGCCCGAGTGAGACAGGGATGGGGGAGGCAGGAGGACCCTCCCCCCACTTCTCACAGTGCCCTGGGCCCGGTCCGTGAACGACCTGGGAACTCAGGATAGCTTGGCAGTATCAGGGGACACACTTTTGGCCCAGATGCCACCATTGTCTCAGTGGACAGTGACATGGAGAGCAGTGGCCAAGGTGGGCGCTGCCCCGATGTCCCTAATTAGGGCACAGAGCACTGGGCACAGAGTAGCAGAGCACAAGGGCTGTGTTGTGGGGGCACAGGAGACCCTCGGGGCTCCCTGGGCTGATTCGGGGACATCGGCAGATGGAGGTGCCAACAGCTGCCGTCCACATGACTTTGTTTGCACATGTAGGTTGGTGTGCAAACTCGGGGGACTGTGCTGGCACTTACATCACTGACTAGAAATATGTCACAGTATTAACCATTTATTTGGGGGCTGGGGCGGTAGAAGGTTTGCATCTTCGGCTGGATAGTCTTAGCCTTTTGTAATGCCTTTCTCTTAAATGAACAGATGCTACTTTCAGAATGAGAAAAGCCACATGACGTTATTTTTAAAAATGCATGATGGATGAGGTCAGGCATTTTCAGAATGCCCCAGGGAACTGACTTCTGAGGGAACTGCGGAGTCTGGAAGGGGCGCAGACCCCCTGCAGGCCGGCAGCCAGGGGACGTCCCCAGGACCGAGAAGTTGTCCGTGTCCCTGACAGGAGTCGGAAGAGCCTGGTCCTGGCCGATTATCACCCACCGCCGACAGTTAGTGTGTGTTTAACCATCTCGACAGCTGTGCAGGGCATCGTGGGCCAGGCTTCAGAAATGGGGAAACTGAGTCTCAATGACCTGGAGGAGCAGGTGCATGGGCAGGAGTCTTATGATTGGGGTAGCACACCTAGTCAGCAGCACGAAGAAGACTCCGAGCTGGGCTTTTCTTCTCTTTCCTTCTGGATGCTCGAGTCTGAGACACGTGGTACTCTCCAAAGTCTGGCTTCTAGTCGGGGATCCTCCCTGGCTCTGGGAATGCCTGCCCGCCGCCTGCAGTCAGATCCGAGTCTGGCAGCACGTGCTTCTCCTACAAGGATGATCCCAGTCCCACCATCCCTCCCGAATTTCAGGACCCCTACCCACATTGTCCAGGGAGCGTCTGCCTGGGGCAGAGCCCCAGAGGTAGGAAATGCTTCTGGAACAGCACCGTTCTGAGGATCTATTGGTGAGCAAATGAGCAACACGAGGATTGAATTTCCCTGAAATTACACATGAACCAAATAATACGAAGTTTGGCTAAATTCACTTGGGGTTTTCTCAAACCCAAACCATCAGAAAAAAAATATATGTTGGCATTTTTGAGGAACCCCAAACAAGTCTGGGGGCGGTGTGCTGCGGCCTGAGTCGGGCCCGGCGTGTTTCTGACCGGGGCGCCGGGTCATCGGGGGCCGGAAGTCGTTGGATTTGCGGCATGGTGTGGGTGCCGTGGGGCTGGGGGTAGAGAATCCCCCCACTCCCGGCCACCCTCTGCCGTGGTTTCTCCCGGGTTGTTTGTTACCACAAGGCTTTGCCCACTGAAACCGTCAGAGCCCGGCCGAGGCCAGTAGTGGGTGGGACGCAGCCTCTGCGTCCTATGAGTGGGGCCATGAAACCACCGCCCCCAGGAGAGGGTGGGCTTGGGTGTGGTGTGCTGAGACCCAGCAGGGGACAAAGAGCTGTCACGGCTCTTCGGTTCTAACAGGTCACTGAGGAGGATCCCTGGCGAGAGCTGTTGCCCGTCTGCTCCAAACACCATCAGCTGCCAGTTAGGATTCGCTGATCTTGACGGATGCCTGCCCTGAGCCCGGCTTCCCCTTGGGGGGTGGCCAAGGACAGCACCACCCAGATACCCCTTTGAGGCCGGACCTGCTGCCCAGCTGTGAGGACTGTGGTCACAGCTGGTATCCTGCTCTGCCCGTCACCCAAGGCCACACCCCCCCACCCCCCTGCTCACAGATGGTGACTGAGCCAGGCGGGAGTGTGGAGACCTGGACGTGGGCCTCTCGGGACACTCTGAGGGGCCACCCGCAGCCCCAGCCCCCTGCGGCTGACCAAGGCTCTGCCAGTCCTGAACCCCGTGTGTCCCCTCCCTGTGTCCTTGCCTGCCACACGTCCTTCCTGTCAGCACTGCTGGCCCTCAGTAAACACCTTGTTCTCCTGATGCCTCTCTTCTCCTCTGTCTTTGTTTCTGGACAAATGGACCTCCATTTGTCCATTAGTTTGCAACCTGCACGGCTGTCTTAGGAGGTAAGAGTTATTACTCCCACTTAACAGATGAGGAAACTGAGGCACATGGCATGATAGCCTCTTGAAGGCAGGGTGCTGTGGAGCTGGGATTTGAATGTGGCTTCCCCCTGCCCCAAATGTCTGTATATTCCACTGACCTGAGCAGCCTTCACATGCCACAGTGATTTCGCTCCTAAATTTTGCAAAATCATGGGCATGCACAGATAAAATTTTGTGTGATGAGGGGTGTTGGTGAATGGGGAGTGGACAGGAAACTGTACACGAAGAGACCATTCAACATTAATAATAAGGGGGGACTCTATCATGTATTGGGCGCTTACCACCCGCTGTGGAATTTATATATGTAATCTGACTATGGGACACGCAGCCATGCAAGCTAGGAGGTGGGCCCCGGCTCACCCAAACCTCAGAATGACCCGTGGGGGAGCTCCCATTGAGGAAGCCGGCATGGAGCTCAGAGCCATGTGTCTGAGGGCTCTGGCTTCTAAGAGTCAGGGTCAGACCATCCACACCAGACCGTGCGTGCTCCCCCCACGTGGCTGCCCAGCTTTGCTTCAGTGCCGACAGGTGGCCATTTGTGTCCTCGGTCTAGAAGGACACCTCCCAAGGCTCATTCAAAGACTTAGCTGATGGGGGTAGAGCCAGAGTCCAGCCCACATCTGTCCACCTCCAAAATCTATGTCCTTTTCACCACGGGTATTGCATCTCCGGGGAGAAGCAAGATACTCACCTGTGGTCCTGAGGGCACTTGGACCAGACTTTGCCTTTAGGTCAAGTCCAATGTGAGGGACTCCAGAGGGAAAGCATGACCTTTGAGGGGGAGGGAGGGGCAGACAGATGCCCTCATGGCCAAAAGGCTGCGGGGAGAACCCTGAGTGGGTGGGATTTAATGGGCATTTGTTGGGGGCTGGCCACGGCGTGCTGACGGCCCTGCCTCCAGAACCTCTCCAGGTTTCTCTCCCGAGGCTGGGCACCGGCCTGCCTACCCACCGACCTCCCTCTGGACGGCCCCAGCCACGTCCCTCTGTCCCCCCAGCAGGTGTCCAGGGCGTGCCGACCACTCGTAGGAATGGAACCATGTGCTCTGGACTCAACAGCAACCCAGACACATGTCACGACGGACAGGAAGGGCGGCGAGGGAGCAGATGTGCAAGAAGGCATAGCGGTCACCTTGCTCTCCCCGTGCCTGAGGCGGGACAGAGGGGCCTGCACCGCCTGGATGGACGGATGGTCCTCTGCTCTCCAGGCCATGGCCATGAGCACAGGTCAGACCGTGGAGAGGAGTCACTTACAGGTCAGACCTCACATTCCTGGTGCTCAGGTTCATCACTTATTCACTGCAGCACAGTAGTGACACGGCCGTCTCAAGCACACAGCCCAGGTCCCCTCCTGTGCCCCATCCAATGTCACGAGCCCTGGGACACCAGCTCCATGTCACACAAGATCATCCTGCTGACGCAACCAGGCCCTACCTGTCACCCAGGTGTCCACCCCTAAGGTCATCCTCGACCTTCTCCGTGCCCACTGCCCTTCCCGGCTCCTGTAGCGGCTCCCCCAGCCTCCTGGACCCCTCTCAGGCACTGTCCAGGAGTGTCCATCGTAGCAAATCCATCATCTCTCTTCCCCCGTTTAAGCCCTGTCCCTTCCGGGGCCAGCCTCCTCACTGGGCTTCCAGCCTCCATCTCCCGCCTCGTCTGCTCTTCATGCCCATCACCCTGAAACACCAGCCTCACCGTGGCGCCTCCGAGCTCCTGGCGCTCGTCTTCAGCTGGGCCTCAGGGCTCCCCATCGGGGCCCGTCCTTCTCTAGCTTCCCCCTCCTCCATCCCAACGCACCAAGATCTCCTGCCACAGTGTCTCTGCACGTGACGTTCCCTCCAAATGCACCCACAGCTCCCTCTGCTGGGACACCTCCGCCGCACCCCCCCCACATGCACGCAAGCCTCCCTTTGGGGGCCCCGGTCTCCCATGCTTGCTCTGCTGTAACACTGGTCTTGCTGTTACAGGGGCCAGTGAGCCGGGAGGCCGCCCCACCTGGAAGGTGTGGGTCCCTGAGGGCGGGGCAGAGTCTCCTGCAACATTGCCTTCCCTGTCTGGCACACAATTAGTACTAATAAGCCTCCTCAGATGAACGAATGAATGAATGAACGAACAGATATAGAGCCTGGCACTCCAGTTGGCTCTGCAGTGAGAATATTTTGTCCAACCCCAAACCACGAGACCTTATCTGGAAGTCTGCCTCTGTCTCCGCCAGTCTTTCAGTGTGACAGGGACCTCGGGGACCTGCTGGTAAATCATTCGCAGCAGCCAGAAGTCTCGCTAAAGAAGGAGCCATTGGTCATCGCCCACACGGGCTGGCGAGCCAGGGAAAGCTTGTCTGCAGGCACCTTTGTGGGCAGCCGCGTGATTTCCTGAGCACGAGGAGACCTTTATTTCAGATTCCAAACATTATTATAGCTTCGGAGCAGCTGCCTGGACCCCACTTGGAATCCCGTAGTGTGAACACCTAGAGTGATTCATCTCTGCGGGAAGCTTTGCTTCCCTGGGTTTGCACCTCGGCATTGGGGGAAGCCCGTGGCTGGAGTGGGATGGAGGGAAGGCGAGGTCCTTCGCCACGTGCTGTCTCCTGAGTGATCTCTGGGAGAAGAGATTCCTTCTGCTGGACTCAGCAGCTCTGAGAGTAGGACAGTGAGGAGTGGACCCAAGACCCAGCCCGCAGGCAATCTGGTTGCTGGCAAAGCTCACGCTGACCCTGCCCCCCTGCTCCCTTCTGGAGACCATCTGCTGTCCACTCAGTGGCTCCAAACCTTTCCCACTGGAACCTCTCGGTCTCTTCTCCCCACACCTCCCCTCCTCCACTCTCCTACATGAACGGGAGGCAGACCGCGGCACGTCCTTGAAAGATAACCAATTCTGAAGCCCAGTGCACGGTGATTTTCCCACGTTTTATTGAAGAAGAGCACACACACAGAGACGTACACAGTTCCTACGTGAGCAACTCACCGAGCTGACAAGAAGCACAGCCAATGCCCGAATCTGCCAAGTCACATGCCTCTCCAGGCGTTGGTGTCCCTCATTCCCACGGAGTGATAACCCAGACTCCAGGCTCAGGACTTCACTACAAACGAACGTGAACTTCATTCCCTTTTCGCCTCCTCCTCCACCCAGCGACTGGTCCCCTCAGCCTGGCTTGACTGTCCTTCCCAGCACGTATCACCCCCCGGCACGGCATCTGTTCAGATCTGCGTCTTTTCTGTCCCAGTTAGAGCCGGCCGCCCGAGTGCTCACTGCTCTGTCCCCACGGCTCCGGCGGTGCCTGTGTGCTGTCCAGGCTGGAGAGATACTGGCCTGGGGAATATAGAGTCGATCTGAGGGCGGCTACAGGGAGGCTTTGACATTTTGGATGAACTGTTTGCATGGTCATTATAAAAATAATTTTGAACCAGCAAATACCAGATGTTGGGGAGTTTGTGTATCTGCTGGTGGGGGAGTATGAAATGGCGCGGTCGTGGGGAAACAGCGTGGCCTCGTGGGCCGGGCTAAGGGATTTGCACTCGTTCCTAAAGCCACCACTGGAGGCTTTAAACTGAGTTTAAAGCCTTTCTTCGGGCACCACAGAGAAGGGACTGAAAGAGGAGAGAAAATGGGAAGGGCTCAGTTCAGAGTTCTCGGGACTCCACTGTGCCCCTAACTCCCCATGTGGTGGAATTGGGGGGCGGGGCCTTTGGGAGGTGATGATGTCTTGAGGGCGGGGTCCTAGCGATGGGGTTAGTGCTCTTATAAGAAGAGATCGATACATTTTCCCCCTCTCTCTCCCCCATGGAAGGACCCAGGAAAGCAGCCATCTGCTTGCCAGGAAGAGAGGCCTCGCCAGGAACCGGCCTGGCCAGCACCTTGATCTCAGATAGCTGAGCCTCCAGAACTGGGACACATCAGTGTCGCTCTTTCAGCCACCCGGTCTGAGGTACTCCGTGACAGCCGCCCAAGCTGACGGACACAGGAGCCAATGGGACCCACAGCTATCGCCCCACCCACCGTAATCTATAATATACCGCCTGGTGGAACTTCAGAGTTAGGCTCCTTCCCCGCCTTCCCACATCACCCGGGGGTGTCAAGCGCTCAACAGGCGCTTCAGGAATCATGGGGACCAGTCCCTGGGAGCAGATCTTCCTGAAGGATGCGGAGGGCCAGACGGCAGGCTCTGTCGGCCTGTGGGACGTGCAGCGCCGTGTGTCACCTGTGTTTGGGAAAGCCCTCTGTGGCTCAGTTCTCTGGTGAGTCTGGTGGCATTTGCCGTGGGGTCATCGCGTCCCTGCTCTCAGGAGGCCGTCAGGGACACGAGGGCTGGGAGAGAAGTGTTGAAGCTGCCGTGACTTGACTTGGGAGCTTAGACATGGACGGTCTGATTTGCATTTTGCAAAATTCTAGCAGATCCTCACATGCCTGGCCCACCTGCTGCCTGAGTTCATCACATCAGTCTCCCGAGGGCGCCCCATAGGGTAGGAACTTGTTGCCATCAGCCTTAAGATGGGCGTTTTGGGACAGCACAGATTGCTCTCTGGTTTGTAGTTCAGAGCTGAGAGGCAGGACACCGGGGTTAACTTTGGTGACAGTCACCCCACGGTTATGTGTACCCACTCACCTACAGATGGGTAGAACCACTAGATCAAACTGAAGGGTCCTTCCAGAGATCACCGCCTGCTGTAAGATAGGGAAACTGAGGCCCAGGGAGGTGATAGACAGACCCACATGACTGGGAGGCCCACTGTTGGCTGGACAAATATCTACTAAGCAAATGACAAGTAAAATATTGTCTTATTGACTAGGAATTCTCTATGCCCCTACTTCTTGTTAAACAAGCCTTGATTTAGAATTAGGTTTGTATCCCTTTATGCCTCAAGATAAGAAACCCATTAATTGATCACTTACTGCATGCCAGAGACCATCCTGGGCATCTTGCAACTACTAGCTGGCTCAGTTCTTACTGAACCAAGAGCTACATATCATGTCCCCATTCTGCAGATGAGAACACTGAGGCTCATAGAGCGCATCATCTTGCCCAAGTTAGCGTAGCTGGCAAAGTGCAGAGCTGAGATTAGAACTGGCATCCGCCTGTCTTCAAAGCCTTTGTCCTTCACCCTAACCCTTTGTCTCTGGCCAGCGAACCTTTACATCCTTGCACGAAGCCCTCTGCGGTGGCTACCGCTTGGCCCTTCACTGGTGGGAGCCCATAAACTCGTCACTGGATGGGTCCAAAGCGTTCCCAGGTCCCTTGAAAAGTCTGCAGGGAAAGGACTTTGGGAGTCTCTTTTCCTCTCCTTCCCTCCCATGTGGGCCCCTAAAAAAACCAAGGAACGGAACTACTGAACTGGTATCAGGACGGAGACAGGTGGCTGAACGACTCAGCCTGGGACCCACCATTGACGACTGACTACAAGCGCTAACTCTGTCCTCACACCACGTGGGGTCGATTCTGTTGTCCTCCACACTACAAGTGAGAAACTGAGGCACAGGGAGCTGAATTACTTTTTTAAGGTCACGGGCCAAGCAGAGGCAGTGCTGGGGGGTCATAGTTCTGCTGAGTTTAGACTCCAGGATCCTTGTCATTACTTTATATGCTCGAGAAGGGCCTGTTGACTGTGGAGCTGAAATGACTTTTCAAAATCCATCTTTGAGTCCATTTCCCCATTTCACCAGAGCGTGAGCTGGCCTAGGGCAGCTGGCCCCAGGCCAGGTGCATGGCAGGTGCATGCCCGACCAAGGCGCATGCTTGGAGGACTGCAGGGAAGAGGAGGCCATCCCCTGAGGCCGCCAGCCAGGCTCTGAGGACTCTAGGGCTACAGGGATATGACGCCTCGGGTTCACTCCAGAGCCTGTCCATTTTCTCTCCTCCGCCCAGCTCTTTGATTCCTAATGGTTTAGCTCATTCCTTTGAGCCCTTCCCCGGGGTTCAGTCACCCGGGTGAACAAAGCGTCTTTTCAAGGGCCCTGGAGAAACCAGATTGTGTTATGGGTCCTGCAAATTAGAGGCCTGGAGAGGAGGCCTCTTATTTGGGGATAATCACCATTGGTTCTCTGTTTGATGACTTATTTCAAGTTAATTAGAGCTTCACTTTCTTTCCTTGAAACAACCTTTTCTGTTTTCTCCCGTCCCCGCCCTGCCAGCCCCGGAGCCGACTCTCACTGACGGACGCTGCCGTGAGGCATCGGGAATGCGTGGCTGGGTCACCGTCCCTCCCCAAGAGTTGTCAGAACAGCCGCCACAGGTCTGGCCTTTAATATTTGCCGCAGGTAGTCCAGGTAAGGTAGTGGTTAAACCGTCATTCATTCAAGTCTCTCGGAGACACAGGTTCCGTCTCTGACACACAGAGCTCTGGGGGCTGGTGACGGGGCCATGGACAATGGTGCCTAGCCCCTGCCTCAGGGAGGGACATTGTCGGGGAGACAGAGAAAGGATGTGGGGAGCTTGACTCACCCAGAAATAAAAAGAATGGCTCACTCAGAAATAAAGAGAATGTTAGCAATGAGAGAGTGTGTCCAGAAAGCAAACCCCCTAGAAGCCAATCACTGTGTTGCAGAATCTTGCTAAGAGTGAGTGGCCAATACCGAGAACCTAGCACTGCTTTCGTGAAGCAGGTTTGCCCGTCACGGTGCAGAGTGGGGGCTGGGGGGGGCAGAGCCCCCGGAGAATGGGCTCTTTCGTGGACTGAATTTTCTTCCTGTTTAGTGTAAAGATTACTAGTAATAAGACAGTAACGATTCATTATCCTTCTAGGCCTCCAGATCATTGTTCCAAATATCAATGATTATTCAATTTAAGTCCATTAACATTTATTTCTATGAGGTCGGGACCGGGGTGAGAAGCAGAAGAAGACATTGATCTCATTGGGTAAAGAGATTCAGGGCTTTGAAATGGCATGTACTCTTCCCAGAAGGTTTGGGTATTGAGTTTATTTTCCCCCATGAAATCCCAATCTTGTCCAGGCTTCTGTTTGATATAATGTTTAACTATGTGTCCTTCCATTTAAACGAATGAATATAAAGTTGCTCCATCAGGAGAAACACTTTGGAAATTCAGGTAGGAACGGACAAGTTCACGATCACAATGGAGATCTGACTATCCATCTCCAAAATGGAAAGATCGGGAGAGAAAGAAACGAGAGCTGTGCACACGCTGACCGATGTGCACACGCACACTGGCCCTGATGGCCGTGCACAGAACCTGGCATCCAGCAAACACGCATCCCTACTTCACACTCCCATGGAATACTCGGAAATGCCTAGCAGGTACCCACCCAAAGGGAAGCCTCAGCAAACACAAAAGCATCGATGCCACGGAAATAACCCTCTACCCACAATGCAATAGAATTCAAAACCGAAAGCCAAAAGAGAGATGGTTGATGGATAGATAACTATAACCAACACATATTTAGAAACCATGGCAAAAACCCTAGCAGATCTTTGTCAAAGAAATTATAATGGACGTGATGAAATATTGATAACAGGCCATGAAAATATTATCACTGAAATAGGTGGCCTGTGGCTAAGGTGGCATTTCAAGGGAAATTGCCAGCCTTAAATGCAGGTATGGAAAGAAAGGAAAGTTCAGGAACTAATCTTCTAATTCGCATGTTAGGAAAACAGAACCCGTTGGCTTAAGCCTGGGATGCATCTGGAATAGATACATCTTTGAAAACGTGCTCACTGGCAGGCGGTCCCACCTGCAAGGGTGTATGAGCTAGCGATTACTTGTGTAACAAATTACTCCAAAGCCCAGCCACTTGAAACCGCCAACACTTACCATGTCACAGCGTCTGAGGGTTGGGTTCAAGGTCACATATGAGGTCGCAGTGGTGCTGTCAGCTGGGGCTGCAGTCAGTGACGCCAAGACTCCTCCAGGGCAGCAGGACCTCTCTCCAAGTTCACTCTCAGGATGCACTGCAGGCAGTCCCCTCCCTCACAGAGTGTCTGTCCCTCATGGGTGTCCCTCACTGGCGGTGGGACTCCTCATCATGTGGGTCTCTCCATGGACATGTTCACAACAGGACCCCTGGTGTCTCTCAGAGGAAGTCGGAGCAACAACTTAGTTCCCAGGATGGAAGCTGCTGTGTTTTGGGACCTCATCTCTGAAGTGACATGTTCTCACCATCTGCTCACACAGACTTCCCCTCTGGTAACAGGAGAGAGCTCCCCCTCAAAGGGCATGAGCCAGGATTGGGGACCATCTTGGAGGCTGTCTACCACAGAAAGAGTCTTTAAAAATGGAGTTTTGGTCCTGGCTGGGTGCTCCGTTCGTTGGAGCATCGAACCATCACCAAGAGGTTGTGTGTTTGGGCCCGGGTCCAGGCATATACGGGAGGCAACTGATCGATGCTTCTCTCTTGCACTGATGTCGCTCCCTCTCCGTTCCTTGCCCTTTAAAAAGCCATGAAGAAGAAATGTCCTTGGGTGAGGATCAATAAAAAAATAATTTTTTTTGAAAAATTGGATTTTTGCATGGCAGCTAATCCTCACCACAGAGGAAAGGGGGTGAGAAAAATCAGTTCCAACTGGACGAAAGCATGATATTCACCTTTGGGATGCAGATGATGCTGAAATTCAAGGAGAGGGACTGGCCCCAGAGCTGGGTTTCTTGGCAATTGGATCGGGGGCTTCAGTGACGCCGTTATGTTTTGCTTTCACAGGGTACCTCTTAAGATATCTATTTTTTCCTGCAGAATAATTCTAGTCCTCCAAGCCCCTTAACGTATTTTGCCAATCCACTTTTCCCATCATTTTAAAGTTGATGTCTCCTGGAAAGGAAATTTGATTTAAATGTTTTCGATTCCTTTTCATAAAAGTATTGAAATCCAAGTTAGCAAGAACGATTCAATGGCCAACAAATCCTCTGGTTTCATGGGGAAGTTGTGAGGCCTATTTTTCTCGAAAATATGAAATCGGGCTTTGCCAGAAAGTCAATAAAATACTGACTCAATGAGGGTCAAGTTTAACCACCCACAAATCAAAACGTCTTGCTAACTCTATGCCAAATGCTTTTTTTGTTGTTGATTTAACATATTGAATTGGCCATTCCCACCCACTCCTCGATTTAACTGAATTGCAAAATCATTTTCTGCCTTGTCGACATGCAGACACGGAAAAAGTAAAGTGCTGGACTAAGATAATTCAATTTCTTTAAATGTTTCTCAGTGGTCTCTGGTCTCCAGTTTCTTCCTGCTTCAATCCACGCTGGCCTGACACTGGTGTCACCTGACTGAGCCTCGGAACCAATCTCCTTTACCACCCCCTCTTCGCTGCCTCCTTACGACCTTCAGGTCATGCTACCATGCCATTCACCACCCTGCAAACCATAGTGTCCACCTGCTCGCCTAACCTTTCCTTCCCCGTCTCACCTGGGCAGGTGTAACTCTGGTCCTGCAAGAAAGCTTGCCATCTCCGGGGCATGCTATGCACCTTCAGATCCAAAGTCTGTGCATAGGCTGTTCCCTCTGCCTACCACACCCTTCCCTGGCCTGCTTGCTGGAATGGTCCCATTTCTATGTACTCTACAAAATCCAGCATATACCCACATTGCGACATGTTCCTGAGTGTGTGGCAACTGTCTGAAGTATTAATGAAGGTAGTGCTGACTGCTTCAGCAGTTGTACCCCCAAACCTCCATGGCTTAACACCATGGGAATTTATTTCTCATTCCCATAAAATCTAATTGACAACCCGGGCCTGGGTGACTGATGAGCTGACACACTCAGTCACTCAGGAATGGGCTTAGGAAAGCCCCGCCTTCTGCGACCAATGGCTTCCAGGGTCCTCCTGGGTGTGGCCACCAATCAGCAGACAGTGAAAGGAATGGAACAGAGCAGCATGGGGGGAATTGTATGGAGCAGGCCGCTGTTCATGTCTCATTGGCAGAACTGGTCACGTGGCCTCACCCAGCTGTGCACCAGGAGGAAAATCCAATAGGTGGATGAACAGACACCCAGCCTTTCTTATAAGGAAATTGTGAACATCTAGAAGGAAGGGGCTGTGTGTTTTCTACTGCTGCATCTACAGCATGCTTAGTAAATCGTTGCCAAATGTACACATTCATGGATGCAACTTTTTGTTTCTGAATCCTCCACTGCATGTGTGGGTATAAAAATAGTCTTAAACTCTAACAAAATGGAGCGTTGAGTCAATTATCTAGCTCATCCAGTCAAAAAGTCCTCTTTCTGACTGTGATAACTGGTTAAAGAGATTTGCCCACCTTCCCCCTAAATAACAGCAATAATGATTCAAAATGTTGCTTTTATGTCTGGTCTCTTTTTGTTCGATTGGACAGAGTCAGCAAACATGTCTTTCCCTAAGGAGCCGAGCTGTTTTTCAGCATTTGCCTTCAAAAAACAATAGATGCAACACACCCTTCCCTATCCACGAGCAACATGGTAACTGAAGCCAAGCTATGCTTAAGCTTCCTTGAACTTTTCAGATGGCGTCTGCTTCTAGAGCATGGTTTCTTTATATTCAAGTAGGAACGGCAGGTAAAAATGGCAGTGGGGGGAGACAAAGGCATGGGTACTCACCTGTCTTCCCACAGAGCCTGAGAGATGATGGAGGTGAGGAACTTGCCTGACTTTGTGGTGTCAATGACATTGGCTTCTGACGTCAAGCAGACCTGGTTGTGAACCCTGGCTCTGCCATTTCCTGGGTGTGTGGCCTGGGGCAGTTACTCTGTTTCTCTGCACTTCTGGTATAACGTGTGCAGAACTGTACCCAGCGAGGAGGCCATGAGGGCATCAGGAGATTGCTTTACCTGAAGTCTACTGATTCAAATTAATCTCATCTAAAAAATGCCTTCTCAGCAACACCTACACTGGTGTCAGACAGATATCCAGGTGCCGTGACGCAGCCAGGCTGACACATGAGGCTAACCATCACAGCTCCACGTTCCGATTCCCCCCAACCAAGCACCCCGGCGTTTTTGCCATCTGTTCACTCATCTGTTTCTCCCACCAGACCGGGACTCCTCAAAGGCAAGGGTTCCCAATAAATGCTTATAGAAAAGAAAACAAAGTAGAAAGGGCCTAGAAATCCAGGCAGCTTCAGGTATCCCCCAAAGCTTAGGTATTGACATTTTTTTACATGTCCTTCCAAAATAAGGTGTAAAAGCCCTGACCAGTGTGGCTCAGTGGGTTGGGTGTCGTCCCGCAAAGAAAAAGGTCGCCGGTTTGATTCTTGGTTGGGGCACATGCCTGGGTTGTGCACCAATGAAAGATAACCAATCTATGCTTCTTTCCCTCTCTCTAAAAATAAATAAAATCTTTTTTAAGAAAAGGTGTCGCAGATTGTATTTTCAAAAGAACCCATTCCACGGGCTATTCTTCCAACGTGCCATTGTCGTTGAGTGGGGGGTCTATGTTCCCTCAGTTGAAGCTGATGTGGGCCTTTGTGGCCGAATACTGCCTGGCCCATTCTCCCTAAATATCAGGAGGCAAGCTCTGGAGATAGAGCTGCTAGGGGTGTGCATGTGTGTATCTCAGTCCTCCATTCACAGCAGAGTTTGCACACAGTAGGCGCACCGTGTGTCAATTATCAACGCTTCTAGAGAGACAGCCTCCTGCACCTGAGGACTCCGAGCATTTGTGATCCAGGGAACAGCCACGGGTGGGGAAAGCCCAGAGCTTCAGAGATGGGCTGTCTTTGCAACGTTTTTCTGGAAACAGCACACCTTGTGCAGAAATAATGTGAAAACAAACGACACCTTCACTTAGTCTTTATGGAGGGGGAGGGGATATCAGGGGGAAACTGCCCTTTCAAATAAAAGAAATAGGAGCTGAATGAGAAGTGCTGGGTCGACCCCTGAGAAGGGTGCCCCCGAAGCATTTTGCACCAAGCTCTGAGACCGATGGGGGCCCCCACACTCATGTGTGACCCCCTCCCCACCCCATCCTCCAGTAAAGGCGATAGGAAGCGGGGGGCCTGCAGAGGCCCTGCCGCAGCAGCTGCGTGTGCCGGTGATTGCTATAAAGCAGGCCAAAGCCGAGTCAGGTCCAATTAGTGTCAAGGGCGAACATCTGTATTTCGGCACCCGAGTCGCCTAATGCAAACATTCCGTAATTCCAGCCTGTTGCACACACGGGGCGCTGTGAGATGGGACGTCCCAGTGTGCACCATGGCCACATTTTTCAGAGTCGTCAGCAGTCTCGGTCTGGCCGAGATGCGGGGCGCTCCTCGCCCATAAGAGCATTTCCCGACGATATTGAATTAAGCACAGTCCGGCTTTTTCCTCTTATCTGTGAAATCTTGCGGTCGGGGCTTGACTGTTTGTATGAAATGAAATATAGAAAATGTATGAAATGCAAATAAAGAGGTGGTTAGAGTGGTGTGTGGTTTCTCTCTCTCTCTCTCTTTTTTGAGAAAAGCATCTGGTGTTTTTCTCCGCTTCTCCCTTCGGTGTTTTAAGCTGAAACGGGCAGGTTCAATTGTTGAGCAGAGTCTGCAAGTCTCCGATTCCACCCGGGGTCTCACCTCCCGGACAGGCACGTCTGGTCCTCAGGACTCGGCTGGCCTGAGAGAGTTTCTCGTGCATAGTCAGCTGTGCCTGGGCAGGACAAGGGAAGTTGGCTCTTCAGTCCTGGGGACTCCAATAGCCGTGGGTTCAAAGTCAAAGACACGTTAAAATTCTTAGGGTGCATTCAGTGAGGTCTCCTGGAAACAGAAGATGTGGGCTGGGCCAATGAGGAGAGGATGAACCTGTCGATAAACGAGAACTGGCAACAACCTGCACAGACATTCTACCCGGGAGCTGCCATGCCTGAGGAATGTGATACTCTGCGCACTGCCTCCTTGGGCTCTCCTGGATCCTTGCCTCCCGATCTGTCTGGAGCAGCCCCAACTGAGTTGGCAGGCTGGACGCCAATGACTGCTCTCTCAGGTACAATTCCTGTCTCCACTTTGAGGGAGGCCCTGATCCAGCACCATTTATTAAAGATGCTTTCTTTCCTCCATGTGTGTGTTTATTGCTTCTTTGTTGAAAATTATCAGCCCATATACATGTGGTTTTATTTTGGGGCTCTCAGTTCTGTTCCATTGGTCTGTGTGTCTGTTTTTCTGCCAATACCATGCTGTTTTGATTATCATTGCTCTGTAGTATAATTTAAAGTCAGGTAGTGTGATAACTCCTGCTTTGTTCTTTTTTCTCAGAATTGATTTGGTTATTTTGGGTCTTTTGTGGTAGCATATAAATCTGATGATTTTTTTTTTTTGGTTCTATTTCTTTAAAAAAGACATCGGGATTTTGATGGGGATTGCATTAAATCTGTATATTGTTTTGGGTAATATGGCCATTTTAACTATGTTGATTCTTCCAGTTCATGAACATGGAATTCTTTCCATTTCTTTGTGTCTTTTTCAATCTCTTTTAACATAATGCTTTGTGGTTTTCAATCTGTAGGTCTTTCACATCCTTTAAATTTGCTCCTAGATAGTTTATTCTTCTGGTTGCAATTACAAAAGGAGTTTTATTTTTTCATTTCTTTTTCAGAAGTTTCATTGTTAGTATACACAAAGCACTGGATTTTTGTATATGGATTTTGTACCCTGCAACTTTACCATATTTCTTTACTGTTTCGCATAGTTTTTGGCAGAGTTTTAGGGTTTTCTATGTACAGAATCATGTCATCTGCACAAAGTGACACTTTCACTTCTTCCTTCCCAATTTGGAAGCCTTTTCTTTCTTTGCCTTGTCTGATGGTTCTGGCCAGGACGTCCGGAAGTATGTTGAATGAGAGTGGTGAGACTGGGCAGCCTTGTCTTGTTCCTCATTTTAGGGGAAAAGCTCTCGGTTTTTCACCCTTGAGTATGGCACTGGCTGAGGTTTGTCCTCAATGGCCTTCATCATGTTCAGGTGCTTTCCTTCTATTCCTATTTCATTGAGTGTTTTAATCACAAATGGATGTCAGATCTTATCAAGTATTTTCTTCTGCATCTATTGATAAGATTGTATGCTTTTATCTGCTGTTTCGTGAAGGTGGTGCGTAGCATTGATCAATTTGAGTATGTTGAACCCTGCCCCTGGGGGGAATACTTCTGCCCCTGGATTAACTCCACGTGACTGTCATGCATTATTTTTAAAATATATTGTTGTGTTCGATTGGCTAGTATTTTTTGGAGGATTTTGCATCTGTATTCATCAGAGATATTGGTCTGTAGTTCTTTTTGTGTGATATCCTTGTCAGGTTTTGGTATCAGCGTTATGCTGGCCTCATAACATGTGTTAGGAAGTATTCAGTTTTTAAAAATATTTTAATTCCTAATGCAATTTTTAAAAAAAATTTTAGGAGACTTCCACCAAGATGGCGGCGTAGGTGGACGCACTTCGCCACCGCTCACAACCAGAGAGTTTAAACAACGAACTCAATAGCGAAAAATAAACAATCAGAATGGACAGAATTGAACTGAAGGGAAGTCCGACACCCAGGAAGTTGGGGAGGACGAACATCCAGGCCGGTAAGTGGGGCAGAACCGAGCGGAGGAGCGGAGTGAGAGGCAGTTTGCCCGGAGGAACTCACCCCGCGAGCGCCTAAACAAAACACTACCCCGAGCAACGGGTGAACCTCACAGGCCGGCGGCGTAACTGGAGAGGCCAGTGGGAACCAGCAGGGCCGAGACTGGCGGAAAAGGCAGTGGGGAACTGGGGAGCAGAGGGTGATAGGGAGCAACGGTAGACGCCATTGCTCCCTCCCAGGCCCCGCCCCCAGAGGAAACGTCACAAAAAAGCGACCCAGGTTTCCAGGCACCGACAAACACCTAAGACTCCGACAGGTGCGCTGAGATAAAAATGAAAGAAAATGGCCAAAATGAAAGATCAGAACAAATTACAACCAATGGATGAAGAGATAGCCAAATTAACAGATGCCCAGTTTAAAACACTGGTAATCAGGATGCTCACAAAACTGGAAGAAAGGTGGACATAAATAATTGAACAAATGAAGAATACGATAAAGAGAATGGAGGAAGATTCATAGGGAACCAATAGGGAAAAAAAGGAAGCTGGGACTCAAACCAATGGGGTGGACCAGAAGGAAGAAACAAGAATTCAAAAAAATGAGGAGGGTCTCAGGAACCTCAGAGACATTTGTAAACGACCCAACATCCGGATCATAGGGCTGCCAGAAGGACAAGAGGAACACCAAGAAACTGAACGTATTTTTGAACAGATAATGAACGAGAACTTCCCAAATCTGGCAAAGGAAATAGGCTTCCTGGAAGTCCAAGAAGCTCAGAGAACCCCAAAGAAGTGGAACCCAAAGAGGAACACACCAAGGCACATCATAATAACATTACCCAAGATCAAGAATAAGGAAAGAATCTTACAAGCAGCAAGAAAAAGGAGACAGTTACCTACAAAGGAATTCCCATAAGACTGTCAGCGGATTTCTCAAAGGAGACCTTCCAAGCAAGAAGGGGCTGGAGAGAAATATTTCAAATCATGAAAAGGAAGGACCTACACCCAAGAATAATCTATTCAGCAAAACTTTCATTTAGAATGGAAGGGCAAAGTGCTTCTCAGATAAGGTCAAATTCAAGGATTACATCATCACGCAGCCTTTACTATATGAAATGTTAAGGAGTTTTATATAAGGACTCATGAGAAATACAACCAGAGAAACAAATTATAACCAGAGACATTGAAGTTTAGAACAATCTGGCAGTAACCAGAGGGGAGGGGGAAGGGGATAATGGGGACAAGGGTATTCAGGAACTGCTATAAAGGACACATGGACAAAACCAAGGGGGAGCGTGGAAGCAAGGGAGGTCGGTGGGTTTGCCTGGGGTCAGGGGTGGAGGGTAAATACAGACAACTGTAATTGAACAACAATGAAATAATTAAAAAAAATTTTTAAGAGGAAAATCATAGGTTTTGGGATCAAACTGGTGTGGGAGTCCCAGGTCTGTCCCTCACTCACTGTGTGGCTTTGGCCACTGTGGTAGCTGAACAATGGCCACGGGAAAGTGTCCATGTCCCCAACCCGTGACCTGTGAGTGGTGACAAAAGGACTTTGCAGACGTGGCTCAATTCAGGATCTTGAGGTGGGGAGATCATCCTGGATGATCCGTGTGAATCCTGGTGGTAATCACAGGGTCCTTAAAAGAGGGAGGCCGAGGGAGACTTGACCAGAGAGGAGGGAGGTGATTCGACTATGGTCACTGGCAGAGAGGACACCGTGATGGGCGGGTGGCCACGAGCCAAGGAGTGAGGACAGCGTCCAGGAGCTGGAAGGAGCAAGAAAATAAATTCTCTAGAGCCTTCAGAGGGACCGAGGCCTGGGCAGAACCTTGCTTTGGGCCAAGGGAGGCCCTCCTCAGACTCCTGGCCTTTGGGACGGTAGGAGAAAAAACATGCATTGTTTCCATGCCACTGAGTTTCTGGTCCCTTGTCAGGGCAGCACTGGGAAGATGGCCGAGCAGGGTCCTTCCCTTCCTGGAGCCCCCATTCGCTCGTCTGTAAAATGGGAAGATTCCAAGTCCTTCCTGGGCTGTTGTGAGGCTCAGAGCTCATGGTCATTGGCCGTCAGTGTGAACAGCATCATAGCACGCACTGAGTCCACTCTCCCCCCGAGCCCGCCGTCACCCACCAGGGCTTTGATGGAGCAGGTGTCTGCTATGAAGTCAAGGCCACCGAAGTCCACGCTCTGGATGTGGGTGCTATCCTTTCTCCCAGGACAGAGCCTGCCCCGTGGCCCCGGCTCACTGTCCTCGTAAGAAGGGAATGCCTGTGTCTTGCATACGGTCAGAGAGTCCTGGGAACAATCACGCAAGAGGCCACTCTCTCCCGGGCCTGGTTTTACTCCTAGCAGCCCTCCTTGTGTGTCTCAGGGCCGGCCGGCTCTGTCTCAGAAAGTTCGGGATTGGTTTAATCATGGCTTCCGATGTCACGGCTGGCTAATCTTTACCATATTTGAAGATCATCATTGCCTAGCGCAGTAAGAAACTCGATTCCCGTGCTCGGGGAATTATCTCCCTCTTGGGAGCAAATAGCACTGAACTCCAAGAATGCAGTACGAGTCACTCCCACGGCCTCTCGCGGCCGGCGGATGCATTGCCCCTGCGCAGAGAGAAAAAAGGCCCCTCCCGAGTCTGGAGATCCGAGAACCGTCAAGAGGTAGAGAGGGCCCTGGAGGCCCCCTGCAAAGCCCGCGGCTTATTGCTTATGTCACGAAGAAGGAAAAATCAAAGCCACTTCCTCCCAGTCCTCTCACAACCTGCGAGCATCAGCAGGGCTGGGCTCCAGGGAGACGATGGCTGGGAGGTACCCCAGCCCTGAGCTCAGGCAGGAAACCAGCATCGCCTGTCAGAATCGGTCTCTGCGAGCACGAGGCGCTGGGCCGCAAAACCCCTATGCTTTATCCACGGCGGCCTCCACCCTGGTCACGGTCTGCTCAGCGCCCCGGTGGGTCAGGGGCCAGGTTCCGCTCTAATCAAGGGCCATGAACTTGAAGAGCATCCCTTCCCTTTCTGCAAGATCTGTTCAGTCCAGTCTGCCCGTAGGTTTGGGATGATTCGGGTCAGGCGTAGACGGCTTGTGTCAGAGACCGGGTTGTGTGACGGGAGTGGGGACGGTTAAAAAGAGGAAGATGGGGAGCCAGCAGGCTCGCCGATGGGCCTGCCCCCGGAGGGGGGAAGGCAGGGACGCGGACGGGTATCTGCGCATCCACCTTCACAGCAGCATTAGAAGAGCCCCGGGGCGGAAACAGCCCAAATACCCAGATGCAGGGGAAGACAACGTGTGCTGGGGCTGTACAGGGGACTAGCAGGCAGCCACAAAAAGGAAGGAAATTCTGACGCGTGCCACAGCGTGGATGGACCCCAAAGTCTCTGTGCGAAGTGGAATATGCTGGACGCAAGAAGAACAGGTACTGGCTGATCCCACAGGCACGAGGTTTCTGGAGTGGTCCAATTTACAGAGACAGAAAACATAAGGTGGGTGCCAGGGGCTGGGGAAGGGGGAGGGACAGTGGGTGAGTCACGGGGACAGAGTCTCAGTGGGGAAGATGAGAAAGTTCCGGAGACGAGGGCGGGGATGGCTGCACGACGGGGTGAGTGTGCCGAGTGCCGCTATGCTGGTACCTTAGAGACGCCTAAACTGGTACCTTTCGTGTTACGTGCATTTTATCACAATGGGAGAGAGAGAGCAGTGAGGTGAGGGAGGGCAGGGAGCCAGCATCACGCAGGACCTGAGGGACGAGGGAGGAGGGAGGCGGGGAGGGAAGGGGAGGAAGGAAGGAAGGAAGGGAAGAAGGGAGCCAGACAATCTTTCTTTATCAGCCACTCCTTTTGGGCCTGAACCAGGGAACTGATTTTCTGGTTGCTAAGCCCGTTTCTCCTAAAAACTCCGCTGCTGATTCACACACTCCCCGGTGACACCCCGGCTCCGAGTTACAGGGCGACTTGGTCAGAGACGCTGGGGACGGACAGAGGGGGTGCAGACGTGCCCCCCACTCGGACCTGAGGCCAGCTGCCTCCTGCTGCCGTCGGCACCTGCTTCCACGGTCTGCAGAGGGGGACTTCCATGTCAAGTGGAAGCTGTTATTATTTTTTAAATTTTATATTGAAGTATAAACATGACTCTCAAGGAGTTTTCCCAAGATGAACCCCCTAGGGACTGGCCCCCAGATGGAGAGAGAGATGATCCCCAGCACCCTAGACACCCCCACACCCCTCACTGTCACTGACACTCCCCTTCCGCAGGGTAACCGTCAACTTCTGACACCGTCATTTGTCCAGCGATTGGCCCATTTATAAAGCTTCGCACCGCAGCCCAGCTGCCGTCTGGTACAGCGAGACCCATGCACGGTCTCCCTGATGACGCAGGAGCTGCCTCTTCCCCCCAAAGACACTGGGCAGGGCGGCACCCTCCTTCCGCACCCACCTCGTTGGTGAAACCACTCTCACGATCCATTCGGGGCGCATCTGCCCAATGACGGGTGAAGACGAAACAGGGCAGAGGATGGTTGATAGCCGTTGGCATTTCTGGTGAGGGCTGCCTGGTCGCGTCTTTGCCCAACTGACCTTGGCGGTGTCTCCCTCGCTTCAAAGCGGCCTCTGCGCACTGAGCACATTAATCCTTGGTCTCCCTACAGGTGGCAAACGTCTCTCCTGGTGGGTCTGTGCTTTGCTAGTAGCTTCCTGTGGTGCTGCGGCTATTTCTCTTCTCGTCTGCTCTCACTCCCGGGCCGTCCCATCCTGTCTCAGGGGTCAATGCCGTTTGTGCATTGCTGTGCATGGAATGGGTCCCCGAACACTTTCACGTGGAAGGCGGCCATCCACAAGCCAGGAAGAGGGCTCCGGTCAGAACCCTGACCTCAGACTGCCAGCCTCCAGAGTGAACATGTCTCTGCTGTTTCTGCCACTCCGTCTGTGCTGTTTGTTACGGCAGCCCTAGCTGACTGATACATCCCCCGAGCCTACTGTCTATTTTCCAGCATCTTTGATTTCTTTGCTCGTTTTGAATGCTAGCTTAATTGGAATTTCCAAAACTGAGTCTCTTTATTTGGTCTTTCAAAGCTGTGGCCCCACATCACCTGCCTCTTCTGGACCTTCAGGATGTTCCAAAGGCAGCTCCTTTCTCAGGAAAACAGGGAATTCTTTCATTTTGGAGAGCTGAAGACCTAAAGTAGGACGATGAAGGGCCACACTCGACACCATTGGTCGGTGTGTGGCCAAAATGGTACAGACTTTTCTGCATCCCCTTTGCATCCACCCAGGACCTCCGTGTGGACGGAAGATTTTAATGAAGGTTCTAAGGACACAGACCGGCGATTTCATCCACGCGACAATCATCTCTTCAAAACGATGCTCTGCGTCTCTGCTCTTACAAATTCCACTCCGTTTCTGACCCCCACCACACCATCCCCAGCACTCCCGAATTCCTGCTCACGCCTACCACAGAGCAGCCGGGATCTGTGCACACGCCTTGTCTTTTCCTTGCAATTAAAGGTATTTTTCTTAAAAAGACCAAACAAACAGGTTACTTCTTAAGAGGAACTCTGATGTCAACTGTGAAGGTATTTTTTTCAATGCCACAACAATGATAAAAGTAATGCTGTAAGTGTGCCTATGATTATGTTTTTTTTTTTTAAACCAAACTGTCTCCCATCATGAAAGGACCAGGAAAAGGCCATGTGGCCCTGGACAAGTCCTCGGGTCCCTGTGGATCTCTGTCTTTTAACCGGACAGGCCCAGCCCAGGGTCACTGGGTCTGGGCTGAACCCAAGCAAGGGCAAGCCATGTGACCTTGTCGAGTGACTGAGCCAGCAGTCGGCTGATTGGCGGCTGACGAGCGCCACTCCGGCATCACCCGAGACACGGAGACCAAACTGCCTCCACGCTGCACGTCGGAATTTTGTCTCCACTGGGCTGACTGTTCCCTCCTCTCCTTATGCATTCCTCCCCGAGTATCTACCCGACCCCAGACACTCTGTGAATGTTTTGCCAATGTAAGGTCTCTCCCCAGCATCCAGCACCCTCTCGGTTCCTCCCAGAACCCCAGCTGTCTCCAAGTGTCTGTGGGACCCCATGCAGCCTTGCCAATCAGGGAGAGCGGATTCCGCCCCTGGGGCTCACAGGTCCAGACAGAGGTCACCTCCCTTGCCAGCAATGGGGTGAGGACGGGTCGCCCGACCCAGCTCAGGCTGGTGGGAGGTGTGAGAGAGAGCAGGTGACAGCACAAATGGGAAAAGTTCTTCGAGCCCAAGAGAGTCATGGAAGGAAGCTGTCCTTCGTCTTCCTGTGACTGTTGTCCCATCGACGGGAGGGACAGAGCTGTTGCAGCCACCCTGTCTGGGGATGGGGCCGACAGTGACAGTGGCACAGCTGAGGAACAGGAAGAACCTGGGGCCCAATGACGTCGCATTGTGAAGCCCTCGGTCAGCCAGCCCTGAAGCCTGTCCTCGGTCAGGCAGGGCGACCTTTTTGGAAGAATAATGACTTTCCTCATTGCTTAAGCCAGCGTGGGGACAAGACTGTTGTCACCTGCGGCCGACAGCATTCTAACTGGCTGTAACCATCTCACGGCTCGTTCTTCAAGGAACACAGCGTGGTCTGCAGGGGCAAGGGTTGGTGTCTTCACATTCGCTCGACCTAAGTAACCACGTAACCTTTTCCTGCACCCAGTTTCTGTGAGAGACGATGTCCAAACAGAAGCTTATAGCCACGGGGGAAGGAGGGATGTGCCAAGTGCAGGGAGGACGCAGAGAAGGAGTGATGGCCTCCCCCGAGGGACCAGCGTGGGCCCGAGCCCAGGCGACAGGCAGCTTGGAAGGCCGAGGAAGGATTCACTGCGGGTAAAAAGGGGGAAAAGCACTCCAGACAGAAGGGCCAGCGTGTACCCGGCCCAAGCAGCTTCAGTCTGACAGTCAGAGAGATGCTTCTGCTTCTCATGGCAGGCAGCACGGTCTCCCGGACAGAAGAGTGGAGAGGGAGGGGAGCGTGCGCTGGTTCACTCCGTCCAGCGTCGGACACGGTTTTGAGCACCTGGCCTGCGCCAGCGCTGGTGTAGCTGCTGCAGCGACAGCACTGAGCAGCTCAGACGCCTGCCCTCAGGGAGCCCGTAAAGAAACAAGACCCACACCTCCCCCGGCTGCCCGTCCAGGCCAGCACGCCCCCCTGGAGCTCGGTGCCGGCGGGTCCTCCCTTGCTGCACGGGGCTGACCCTCTGTGAAATGGCCCAGTGGACAGTGGCGCTCTGAAGCACCCACACTTCCCTGTTTCCAGCCCTCTCCTGCAGTGACTGCTGCCCCTTTCCCACAGCCCCCTGTGCCTCTGCCCGCCCACCTCTCATCCTCACAGGGGCTCATATGGTCCCCTTGGTCCATTCATTGGGAGTTGAACCCAAGTTCAAAGCCATAAGCTAAGTTAATGAAGTCCTGTTGCGGATTGTCAGGAGTCGGCCAGTAGACAGGGGTCATATTCTTTGGAAAACTGGAGACTTTGTAGGTAGGGCAGTGGATCTGCACACTCCAGGTGAATGTCTGCAAGACCGACTGATCACAACAAAAAAAAAAAAAGCTCAAATTTGATCATGCCTCTTTGGCTTGGTTGTGGACCTAACCTTAGTTCTCACGAGACCCCTGAGGCCAGGGAGCATGGGGCCAAGGACTCTGAGGACAGGTGGCCTAGGTTCAAATCCCCTCTCACCTGTGAGCTGGAGCAAACTCCTAAACCCACAGGAGCGACAAAGGTCTCATCTGCAATACAGGACAGGTCAGAGTCCCTTTGCAAAGCTATATAAAGATGAAACTATTCTGTGTGGCCGAGACGCAGTGACCGCTGGACCGATGCACGGGCACCGCCCTTTGCCATAACCGCACGCTGTCTGCGGGAGCCCGGCGCTGGCGTCGAGGGTGTTCGCAGTGGCTGCATTCGTTGGTTAAACAAGTCTTCCAGCCGGCTCTCTTTCATCTCGACACATCCTTCGCCAACAGGAAAAACAGAAAGAAAAAAAGAAAGTTCCGCATTTATTGGGAGAAAACGCATCCTCCACCAAACAAAACTAACCATTCATTAAGTCCATTTTGTTATTAAAGGACAATTGGATTAAAGAGCTAATGACAGCGTCCTGGGCTTGGCGCTGTCCATTGTTACCGGGGCTGAGTCAGGCCCGCTCCCCGGCTTTTGAAGAACCACCCTTACAGATGAGCATTTGGTTCACCTGGGTATATTTTAATTTCTCAGGTGCAATTAAGCACAGTTCCTGGCCTTTGCCAACTTCAACCAGACAAGCATTTCAGGCTGAAGATAGAGACAGGCCGACGCACCGCGCTTCCAGACCCCCCTCGCCGGCTCTCCACCCTCCCCCCCGCCCCCCAATGCCACCCAAGGTCTGGGCTGTGCCCGACTCCCCTAATAGGGCAAAACGCACGCTGCATATATTAAGTGAATTTTGGACACTTAATAAGGTAATTGCCGGCTAAATGTATTCCTCAAGAATCAGAGATATAGTTTCCCACCGTTCTTTTCCCCTTGCAGCCTGTTTCTTTCTTTCTTTCTTTCTTTTTTAAAGGCTTATTAATTTGCAAGCCGGCTAATTACGGCTCCTCCGGGCTAAATAACTGTGCAGCTGGCACAGCGATGGATGAGCGGTTGGGGCGGAGAGCGCAGGTCCTGCTTTCCCTCGCCCATTACACACATTGTTTTAGGTAATTAACATCCACTTTGTAGTGGCAGGTCTGACGCCTCCCTGTCGGATCGGCGTCTGGGCGGACGGCCCTGCAGCAGCCCTGGTGAACTGCTTGCAAAATCGTGTGATATTATTACATAATTCCACCCCGATGAAAGCTCGGAGGGAGTTTTGCACACATGGCTACGTGCGCGCTTGTGAATCGAGAGGCACGCTTGCACGACACGCCTTCTGGAAGGGGCACTCGCCTCTGGCCAGGCAAGGACCGGGGCGTGTGAGCGAAGGAAAGCGGGGGGTTTGAGCTCTGGCCTAGCTGCCGCCAGAGGAGAGGGGAATAACACTGACACGCACTGGCTTTGGGGAGCGTTCCGTGAGTTTCCAACAGGCCCTGGCAAAGAGCAGGTCCCCCCTCCACCAAATGTGCAGTCTCTTCTCCAGAGTCAAAACCAACGAGCAGCCTTCCAGACGCATCTGGCGTCATCGTTGTCCTCCTGCCTTTAGGCAGCGGGTTGAATCAAAATCGAGAACTCGGGTGACCACAACAGGGGTCCAGTGCAGACCTCAGGGGCTCCCGGGGCCCTGGGTGGGGCAGGTCACTGGTCTCACACGCGTTTCTGCCCCCTCCGGCTCTGCCCACGGTGTCTTCATGAGGGCGCCAGCTTCTTCGGCTCTTCTCAGTCTGGAGGCGCCTGCAGTACGCACTTCTGGGGGCTTTTCCAAAACCAGTGAGCAGTTCGAGTTTGACGGAAGGTGTTTCTAAGTCTGTGGCCATCCTCAGTGTTCAGAGGCTGCTGAACCCCGCAGACATGGTGGGGTGCATTTCTCAGGACTTTGACGGCATTTTGTCGATTGAAAACAACCACAGCAGCAGCAGCAACAAATGCATGGCTAGCATTGGGCCATCAGAAGCAGCCGCACCCCCAGCCTCTCTGGCATGTGGGGCATCGAGAAGCCTTCCTTAGTGAACAGTTCAGGATGTTCCCTTTTCTCTGAAGTCAGGGAAAGTTGGGAAATGGATGAATGACTTCATCATTTTCTCTCTTTTTCAAGTTTTATGGGGAATTCATTCTTGCACCTCCCCTCTCCCCAAGCCCTAGCCCTCCCAGGGATAGCCTTGGCCTTGGCAGGGCAGGGCAGGGCAGGGTGAGGCAGGTGGGGCAGAGTGGGTTGGGGGTGTGCCGCACTGAGGCCCGTGGGCTGGAGCTGCCTGGCTCCTGTGGGTGGATTACAGGGAGTGAGCGTGGGGAGCAGACAAGGGCTGTCTCTCTGTCTCCTTGGGGAAAGACCAAAGGACCAGGGCTTAAAACCTTGAGATCAAAGGGCCTGCAGGTCTGAACAGGGCAGGAGAAGAGATTCCGCGGGAGGTGGGGCCTGGCTCTGAAATGATACCTGTTGAAAATCTGCCGCATCCCCGGCACCATCGCGCCGGCATCTCACCGAAGCCCCGCAGTTGGGACCCTCTAAGGGGAATGTGACCGACCTTCAGAGACACGGACTCAAAGCGGGGGAGTGGCTTACACAAAGGCGCACAGCAGACAAGCGGCAGGACTGGAACCCAGCCCGCCTGACTCCAGGCCCTGTGCTCTTCCTACCAACCGCACACAACCGCCTTCCCTTTCGGGCGAGCCAAGAACGGGAAACCTGGTGGCGAGGGAGGACAAGGTGGATTCCGCTGTCTACCTTCTGGTGGCTGACCCAAGGCTGCCCCCAGGCTCTGCTTCCCTGGCCTCCACTTAGAAACGCCAGTCAGTGCCGAGGCAGGTCTGACCCTTGGGCCGGCTCAGGCCCAGGGCCGCTCGGGTCCACCTGTGGTCATAGCCGGGCAACCTGGGCGCCAGCACTGGCTGAGAGACCTGCTTGGTTTGGCTCTTAAGGGTTGGAGCCCAGAATATATTTCAAAAATGAGATCTGTTACCAACACTTAAAAAACCAGGGGTTACATCCTCTGCTTCTGGTTATGAGGGACTTGGGTGTCTCAGATCAGCCCTCCTGCTACAAATGACTAGAAAAGCAGAGTTTAAAAATGTGATATTGAAAAACAATTAGGATGCCAGGACCTGAGCGGCTACGAGCTCAGAGAGAAGGAAAATGCCGCAGAATGAAGACTGTGGCTCAGGCCGCTTGCCAGTCCCTGAGCTGCATGGCCCTGGAGGCTGAGAGCCGGGGAGGCGGCAGCTGCCATGGGGCCATGAGGCCTAGCGGAGCCTTCGGGAGCCTCCCAGGCCAGAGAAGAGAAAGGCAGGGTGCGGGCCTCTCACGGCAGCCAGGACTTCAGGAGCCAAGGGAAGTACAGTGAAGTGAGCCCAGCATTTGAGGGTGTCCTTCCCTGCATGGGGGGCCAGAGAAGAGCTTCCAGGAGGCTACTGAGGACCCTCACCCAGCAGAGCCCTTGGAGAACACCCAGGACTCTCAGGTGGAGCCCCTGAAGGATGACATCCTGGGGTCACAGCAAACGGAAATAGGCAGCCTTGCAAAAATGACGGCCATCTCACAGAAGAAAGAGGGAACTCGTCCCCAGGACCGCCTGCCAGAGGCAAGAGCGATGCTCTCTGGGGCAGCATCCTCAGAGACACTGATGTTGTTCATCCACATCCCGCAGGCGTCGGTGCTGACCTCACCCGGATTCGGCTATCACGGGGGGAGGAAACCCAGGGGTGGACTGGGGACCAGAGGGCCGTAATCACACAGGTGATGGCCTCTGGGACGTGGGTCCCAGGAGAAAAGGAGGCAAAAAGCCAGTGGTCTTGTCCACCTTTCCCCCAGGGCGGGCATTTCCTTTATAGAAGTTCCTGTATACGAGTCTAATCTCATCTCCTCTGAGCAGCTCATGGGAACTAGCACAGCGTCCTGAGCATAGCAGGCGTGCGGTGACGGCTGGTAGCATCGAATCGTGTGACACGGTCCATGCTGCAGCTGCGGTGACCTGTGGGGAACTCACGCCCAGCGGGACGCCTCGCTTCCCGGCCAGCGGTCGGTGACCTCACATAGGGAGCCTGCAATCGGCCATGGTGGGAATGTGTGCACCACAACCATGGGCAATGCTATAAATCGGGGCTCCTGCAGACTCCCCATTACCTGCGTACCGTTGCGCACCGCCACGTTAGGTTTCGACAGTTTGAAAAGCGGAGACATCTGCATTGCCGATTTGCACACGCATGTGTGCATGTGTGAACCTTCTCTATCTGTGACTGGAGCTTCCTCAGGAGCCCCCATTTTGCTGCACAATCGATGGGGCAAGAAGCGGGGGACAGGAGATTCGGTTTCATCCGGTAAACCCAGTCTGACCCGGGAATTTAGATCTTTAGCTATTTCTGGCTGTTTGGGGTAAAATGCTCAGATATTCAGATTTTTCCCCTTCCTTTGCTTAACAGCTGAAGTACCAGAGAAATAGTCTCAGAGACATAGAGTCCGGTACAGACATTTCATGGAAAGTGCTCTCAAAATCAACACTGACCGGCAGGGAAGGACACAGAACTGGGGAGGAAGGCGGAACTGAGAGAGTCTCCACAAAGGCCTCGCCTGATCCCGCCAGAATCCCAGATGGACGTGTCACACATGCCTGCACAGAGTTTTAAGTTGTCACTAATTCATTACCAACACTTTGGTGGTATCGTTCCATAAAACTCAGGCTTCCCCCTTGCTGTGGAAGGGTGAGAAGGTGAGGCAGTGACCATCCAGAACCAGCCACAGCTGTGCCTGTAAGTAGGGCTGACGGCTTCGGTGCCTGTGGGCTATGCTGGGACAGCGTCCCAATGACCAGGAAACATGGCTTTGGAAACAAGTGGCTCCAAACGGAAATCCAGGTCTGTAACCCGGCAGCTGTATGACCTTAGGGAAGTTACTTAACCTCTCTGAGCTTCCGTTTGCTGGTCTATAAAGTGAGGATTAAAAATACCTACCGCACAGGGTTGCTGTGAGGATTAAATAAGATCATGTTTTGAAAGTTCTTGGCACAAAGTGAGTATTTAGTAGCAGGTGCCAATGTATGCTTCGCTGATTTGAACTGTCTCTGAATCCTCTCTGGATTTTCATTTATTCCTGGAAAATATAAGAAGTGGCTGGTGCTGGAATCATCACAGCCCAGTAAAGCATTCTGTTTTATATTTTACAGACGCAAGTGGGTCAGCCTTCCGTTTTATGTAAATCTGAACCACGGATGCGAGGAAGTCCGTACAGTAGGCCAACCTTCTGGGTACCTCACCAACCACATATGTAAGCAAGAGGAAAACAAAAAGGTGAAATTATGTATCTTGCCTTTAAAAAAAAATTCAACAAGCCCCAAAGAGATGCAGCTCCCTCAGGATGAACATTTTCTTTCCATTGGACTGATGTGTCCTTCGCGCTTGGGCCAAGTCCCTTTTCCTGGAGCGGGTCCCTTGTAGTGATCACACTGCCGAGCAGCACGCCCATGTGCAGAAAGAGTGAGCGGGCAGGTGGGAGGCGGAGCTCACAGAGGAAGTGGCCTCTGCGCGGGGCCCTTGGTGGATGCAGAGAAAGCAGCTCTGCATTGAGGCGGAGTGGAGACAGGGCATGGAGCCAGGCGGAGCGTTCGGGGTAGGGCAGGTGGTTGGCTGGAATTAAACAAAGAAACCTCTGCGGGTGACGTAGGAATGGGGCCTAGGAAGGCAGGGCAAGGGCCCGTCTGTCTGTGTGGACCGTGGGAGCCAGAACCCTCCCCCAGCAGAGACGAGCCACTGAATCGTCCCTTCTGGTGGTATGGCCATTGGCGTTCTCTCACTTCCCATTGTACCAAAGTCATACAGAGCAGTCCTCTGAAGCAAAGTTGGTGGAAAAGGCGAAATTAGGGGAGCAGATGGCAAACCCAGGGCAGTACTTCTCAAACAGGTGAGGTCAAACTTCTACGGTGCCAAGATGGACACACGCAAGTGCACGCAGTTCAAAATGGCAACGACCTAAGAGCTTCCTTCGTGTTGTGCTCGGGAACCTGTCTTTGTGTGTGAATAGGATGCGTGTGGCAAGCTCTGGGAAGTCATTTCAAGCAAAATGGTGGCTCTACTTCCAAGGTAAGTTCAATAGATCTTCCGCATGCGGGTTCGGCATCACCTGAAATCATGCCGATCAACCACCCGAACTCACCCAACCAGTGAGAATGTACAGGAGAAAGGCCAAGCACGGTGCACGGTTCGCAGTGGGACCTCCCTCCACGTCCCTCAGAGTAATGGTTCTTGGACTCCAGCTGGAAGGCTCCAGCCCACAGATGGCCGGCCTCCAGCCCCAGAGTTCTTGATTCAGTCGTGGGGAGAAAGGACACAAATTTGGATTTCTAGAAAGTTCTGGAAAGCTTCCAGCTGCTGCAAAAGCTGTTGAGTCTGGAGAGTACAGTCTGAAAACCATTGCCTTAAAACATGAATAACACTCTAGAGATATTATTCAGGTTTGGGGGGCTTTCCTTGTACAGTGAACCCAGGGAGGCAGCAGGTAAGTTGTCCACACCCCCAGTGCGATATTCTCAGTGCTAACTGTCCATGAACGCACTCGAGGGCAAGGTTTGCTCGGACGTGGTCTGGGGCTGTTTCTGCTTGAGCGGCCGAGGCTGGAGGTTCCTTTCTGTTCTCTCAGACTGCTGGATTCCATCTGGGTGGGCTGGGCGGTCAGGCAAGGCAGCTCCCTTCCAGGGATCTGTGATCAGACCTGAGCAGTGGATTCAGGGACGGAGTCTGAGCAGTGCTGGGGGCTGCAGGCCGGACCCCTGGCCCTCGGAGTAAAAGCAGGGTTTCCACACCGGTCAGCTGCAGAGCCAAGGAGCTGGAGCTGCCCAGTCTGAAGAAAGGTGGGCCCCAGCGCCGAGAAACCCATGTGCAGAAATCGGGGTGGGGCCGTCCTGGGGTCCTGGAACTGTACCCCAGCCCCCTTTCTCCTCTTCTCTCAGGAGGGCCCTTCTCTGGCCCCAGCATCCCTGCTGCCCCTGTCCCTAGCAGGCACAAGCAGAATGGAGACCGTGGGGCTCTGGCTTCTCAGAAAGCAGAGCCAGGTGTGGCATCAGCCAAGAAGGAGCTGAAAGAAACCGGGGTTCCCGGGACCCTTCCCGAGCAGTTAGCCCAGGTCCTCACCACGCAGGTTGTGGTGGCTGAGTTACCGGCCCACGGACTGTTTCATACCAGGCAGGGATGAGACCTCCCACGCTACCTGCTGCTCCTCCATTTGGGAGAAAGACAGGTGGGGGTAGACCATCTAGAACCTGCCCCGCTGGGTTCACACAGCTGCCGGTGCATCCTGGCGGAACCGCCTGGACACCAGAGGGCGCTGCGGCACCAGCTCCTCCCCAAGGCTCCTTCCACCCGGGGTCCCAGCAGAGAGCAGCCTGGTTCTGAGCATGGCCAGCAGAGGCAGGGCTGGAAACATCCAGAACAGGGGAACTGAGTGGTTTTGCTCACTCCAAGTTGCCACTGAGGGTGGAAGTGAAAAGATTTACTACTCTGCAAAATTTTCCCATCGATAATAAAACCTGTGCTGATTTCAGGCAAGTTCAAAAATTGAAAAAAATAAACGTGTCCCTCGAAAGCAAGAAGATGAGGTGGTAACTGCTGGGAAAATCCTGCGGGGGTCTATGCAACGGCTTGTGGGCAGGCACCTCCATGGCAGGGACTAACGGGCCTGTCAGGAAAATTCCAAGTGTCCAGGAAATAGCGGCCGGCGGGATTTGACCGGATTTCGGGCCGGGCATCCACAAAGCAGCCTGACCTCCCCAGCTGAGAGGCAGCTCAGCGATAATTGTTAGTACTTACTAAGCACTTTCTGTTACTGTGGGCTGAGAGCTACGCAATTTACATGGATTATCTCATTTCCTCTCCACTGAAGCCTCACAGATGAAGGTGGTTTTTACCTGCAGAGATTTGACTGGCTCAGAAAAGCCGAGTGGGGCAGGCAACAGGAGCGGGTGAGCGGTGACTCAGGATTCAAACCCAGGGCCGCTTGCAGGCACCAAGCAAGTGCTCTGGAGCCAGACGCCCACAGCGCTTGCACCTGGGCCTCCCTCCCTGCCCCCACCTTTCCAGCTCCCAGCGGTGCCCGACAGCAGGGCACCTGGACACCAGTCCAGGCTTCCACCCCCCAAAGCCAGTGGGGATCACAAACCAGCCCAGCTGGTCAGCTGAGAACCCACCTGGGGGCTGGAGCGGGGGTGGGCATGATTTCCAAGCAGACACATTTTTCTGCACTGAAACCAAGTCAAACAAGTTCTTGGGGACAGGCTGATGGCGGCTCTTCTGTCATGTCTGCTGTTGGGTGAGGCCCAGACCACGGGGCCTGTGATGTGTCCCCATGTCCAGCCTGCACACGGTGAAACAGAAGGACACTCTCGGCAGAATTGAGACTCTGGAGATTGGAGCCTCGTGTCTAATCTAGGCTTGGCAGCGACCACATCAGCCACACTTTATGGGACAGCGAAGGAAGAGGCTGTTGAAGCCAGAAGCGCCGTACAAAAGAAGATGATGTGACCTGGGTCAAAAGAACATCTCTCTCTCTCCCCCTCTTCTCACCCTCACCCCCTTCTCTCTTGTTGCATCCCTCCTGCCTTCCCCTGGACAGGTGTCATGGGACACTGCAAACAGGTGTGACCTGAGTCAGAGGTGGGTTTGCATCCCCTCACTGCACAGCTGTGAACAGCAGCCACCCCTCTGAGCCTCAGCGTCTTCCTGCTTTGCTGAGCGGACAACAACGAGGACCACAGGTTCATCATGCGCTCCAAGCCGACCTCTGCGCCCCCTGCTGGGTGCACCTTCCCCGCAGCCCACGGAGCAAAGAGCCCTGTGGTCCTCCAATTTGTCACTGAGGATGAGGAGGCCCAGAGAAGTCGAGCCACTTGCCCAATGACACATCGCTCACGAGGTGCAGAGATGGACCCCAGCCTCGGGTCTGTCAGGCCCTCCTACCCACTGGTCCTGGAAGAGGCGGTGATTAGATCTGAGAGGGGAAGTGATGGCCGGAGTTTGCATGTGGAGAAAGAAGATCTCTGACAACTTAAATGACGTCATAGATCCTCAGGGATAATCTAGGGCCCCACAGTTCATTCTGTTAAAGAGAAGACAGAGGGAAGAGGGTGTTCTGGTATTCTTTTTGCTCTCTCTCTTTAGGTGGGACTTTGTATTTTCCAAGACGCTTTTGACCCTGATACTAATCCAGTGAGGGGCACAGGGCCAATTTCATAATCTCCATGCTGCTGAAGATAAAATGGTCCTTGTAGGCAAATGAGTGGCAAAAAGCCCCACTGGTGACAGGAGCGCAGGAAAAATTTCACAGGGTGGCCTTGACTAAGAGAGATAAGTCGAAAGAGGTGGTTGGAGCGTCATTCCGTACACTGGAAGGCTGCAGTTTCAATTCTCGGTCGGGACACATGCCTCAGTGGCAGGTTCAGTCCCTTGTCTGGGAGCCTACTGGAGGTAACCAATCGATGTTTGTGTGACATCCAGGTTTCTCTCTCTCCTTTCTCTCTCTCTTCCCCCTTCCTCTCTCTGTAAAAGCAATGAAAAAATGTCCTCAGGTGAGGAAAAAAAAAGAGAGAATGAGAGAGACAGGTTGCCGGGCACACAGCAGTTGCTCAGTAAATAGTGGCAGAAATCCCAAAGAATTTGCCAAGTTTCCCCAGACCACCTTCATTTACCCTGGCCCCCGGCATGGCACTGCTGCCCTGTGGGCTGAGGGCAGCTTGCAGCTCTGGGACAGAGAGGGTCACGAACGGCACAGACCATCAGAACTCTGGGTGGGGCCGAGCGCTGTCGGAGATGGGTGGGCAGGCCTGGGAGGGGCCAGGTGACCGACACCCTAGGCCCCTCAGAGAACCTTAGAGCTGGAACTAATCTACAGATGGTCTGGTCCAGCATTTTCCAGCCTTTCTCAGCCTTCTCCATCCTCGCCAGCCCTGCGGAGGTGGCCTGCCATCCCCGAAAGCCACCTGCACGCACAGTTTGCTTCCAGTCAGCTCCCTTCTGGATTTAGCCGAACGTATTCATGAAGTCTGGCTGGGATTTGCTGGGTGCAGATTTTTCTGCCCTCTGCATCTGTTCCCATTCATGTATGTCTCATAAATACGCAGTGACTAGAAAATTAAAACATGTCCAAGTTCCACCCTTCTGGAAACTCTGGTCCTGGCAAAGGCCGTCAGAGCCGGCAGGGGAAACCAGCATTGAAGACCAAACCAGGGCCCGGACATCCAGGGCCACAGGAATGAACGGTGGACTCTAGTCTCTTACAACCTAGGGCTCATTGTCACTAAACGTTTTTGATGTTCAGATCTGCAACATCAGCTCCCTAGAGCTGTGGGGACAGAGGCATCAGATAGTGGCAGATACACACGCCCCCAGAAGACCCCCCTCACCCCTAAGTACTCCGGGGGGTGGGGCGACGGGAGACTGAGATTTCTCCTTTGCGCCTACAGTTATTTTCTCTCTGGGTACACATCACTTACATAATTTTGGTTGCTGTGTAAAAAGGAAGGTACAGTTACTTTACATTTTTATAATATGTATGCCTGGTCGATCCAGAGAGATGTGTGTTGTCCTTCAATTAAGGGGGGGAGCGTTCATTTGTTAGCTATTCGATAATTATGCTGGTGGGACCCGTGCTTTGCACCAGGCCCTGGGCTAAGGATTGCAAGCTTGGAAGGTAGATGTTACTAC